>JAGFPH010016637.1:3961-18990 GCA_018207615.1 Philaenus spumarius
TGATACCTCATTTTAAAGGTATATTTAAGAGTAGGAAAATGACATAAAGAAAATAAAAATCGGACGACCCAAAACAAAATGGCGCCATAAACGTGTTGAAATAAATAGACATAAAGTTGCTATTATCTCGAAAAGGAAGAGTTTTTATAAAAATTACAAGAGACGAAAAATTTTTATTTCAAAGTGTTTGGACTTTAAATATTGCTTCCAAATCGATACAACTGTTTATTTAACACAAAAACCAATATGGAAACTACAGCTTTAAACATGTCCAGCTGACTAGACCGATTGTTGTGTTTGCGTTGTCGCCAACTTGACAACGCATTATTATCAATATTTGTAATACCAACATCACGGGCTAAAACTATTGTACTTCGTCTTGCTGTCAATTTGTTTTTATAGAATTTCTTGTACCGATTGTCAAGAGACTTGACCACCCTGTACTCTGAAGATTGTAAAATCCTCGTTGCCATGCCTTACAATAGTTTTACAACCTAGAGACCTGTCTATAAACAGCAATACTAGGTTCGAGGCGTGATGCACGCGCTCGTAAATTAACCACACATTATGCTATCTGAGCAGTAAAAACCTGGAATAAATGGATCTGAAACGTGTAAAAAGTCCAGGATTTAAAATAATGAAATAAAACAACCGCTACGGAGGAACAAATCAAATATTTAGATGCATTGCTATCGCGCAAACTCGGACTATAAAATGATACACGAATGTCCTTTAAAGATTTTGCTATTAAGTGTGTTATTTAATAGGTTTTGAAATGGACGGCCAAGTCGGCTGTAAATGTATTTACACGTTACGTATGTAATATAGTTTCCAATCTAAAGAAAATATCTGCGCAATCGGGTCCAGCCTACTTAGTAAACGGAATGTAATAAATATTGAAATAACTCCGAGGCAAGGGAAAAACTAACAGGTAGTAAAAACTGTCAACTCTTAATGGAACTACTTTCAGCAAAGTTATCGTTTATTGGTTTAGTAATTATATTTTTTTTATATTCGTAGTGTATTTGGTTATTTAAAAAGTAATGTTCTAATTAACTTTCCGACTGTAGGAAAATTAAAACGGAGTTAAAATTTGTAACGCGCAATCCAAAAACCACGCGAAGAATATTTACATTGTATTCACGACAAAAGACAAAGAAAATAAATAGGAATTATGTCGATTTCTTATAACATAATTTAAAGCGAAGAAAAAATAAATACACCTTATTGAAGACCCGACAAGCATTTACGAACACAAACAAGGACTTAACCATTAATTTATTAAAATTTCGGAATTGTTTATTGAATTAAATAACAGATAAATTCAAACATTTTAAAACCCCCGAACGGTTTAACAAATTTTCTTCAGTTTGAACTAGCTAAGAACACAATCGGTCAAGTCATCTTTCAAACAAAACAAACTAAATTAAAATCGGTTCACCCGTTTGGGAGCTACGATGCCACAGACAGATTCACACGTTAAACTTATAATACCCCTCTTTTTGCGTCGGGTGAAAAAGAAAGAAAACAGTCGTGAGACTGCCGACCGAAGTGAAAAAGTCATGAATAAAAATCGTTGGTTCTATTGGTTTAATCCCAAATTTTATAATTATTTTAATATTGATCCATTTAAAATTGAAATATGAAAATAACATTAACATAATTCTATTGTTTACAGTCAAATAATGTATATTTTTTTAAACACAATTTTAGGTTAGGCCTACACTGAACCAAGACACGTTTCTTTAAAGCATTAACATTCATTACCAAAGCAACCAAGTTAAAAAATTTAGACATTTTGAAAAAATGAGAAAGCATTATGTCCATTTTAGAGGCACCACCAAGTACACTAATTAAGACAACTTACAAAATTAGGAAGCGTTATGTCCATTTCAGAAGTATTACCAAGTAAACTATTTCAACACAACTTACAAAATGAGGAAGCACAATGTCCATTTCATCGGTAGCGTTACTCGACTAAACCCACACAGCTGTTGAGTTGAAGCCTTTGGATTTACCACTGCCTGTTTTATATAGTCGATTTCTTCTTCTTCTACGATCAGCTGTTACATTAAACTTCTGGTTTATATTAGTGCGTGCGTCAACCGACGAAGAAGAAATCATTTACGAAATCAAAAACGCAAAGCATCCTACTTTAGAAGTGCGTACGCGAGTTCGTACAATTTACCTCATCCACAGTGTTCGGCGCCTGAAGAAGTTTTCACTTCAAAACAAGAAGAATTAAGGAAAGGCCATTTAAAATGTGCCCATTAGATCAGGCGGAGGTCATCCATTGGGATTTCAATTCAGTGTTTCGGTTTATTTGATCGTTTTATCAGTGTATTGACGCAAGAAGATGATCTGAACCAGAAAACACCTTTCGTCCAACAAATAGTCGTTCCTACATTCAAAACGTAATCAAATTTTATGGATTTACAAAACGGAATATTTCAGAAGAGCACACAGAAAGAAAGGAGTAAAATACATGAAATTACATAATTAAGTAAGCTGCTTTGGTGTTTTCATGATAATTTATTTTACAAAATTAACACGTAACAAAGTCATATTTTAAAGTTTGCCTTATTTGTGTTGTGGTATTAATATTTCAATTCATAGTAAAGAAAGAAATATTTTGTGCAATTTAAATGGAAGTAATTTTAACGGTTTTTTTTTAATCAAATACAATGTTAGTGATTTTAACAAAATAAATTGGATGGTACAATAAACACATTATCATTTTGCTGCAAATAAAATCTTCATGTAAACAACATCGAAAAAGGATTATTTCTACGTCAGATGGAAAGAAATCACAACATTTATTTAAAACATAGGTAACTTAATATATGCAACGTACTAACCAATAGTGGAACGACAACAACAATTATTACTTGCAAGATATAATAAAGGAGAAGAACTAAACAATTGTATGCAATAAATTCACATTTTAAAGCTTTTTTCTGTAAGTTTGCCTTATTTGTGTTGTGGTATTAATGCTTCAATTAAAAGTAAAAAGGAAGTAATGTGAACAATTTAAATGGAAGTACTTTTAACGTTTTTTATCAAATATAATGTTAGTGATTTTAACAAATGAAATTGGACGGTATAATAAACACATTACTATTTTGCTGCAAATAATATCTTCAGGTAAACAATCTCGAAAAAGGATTATTTCTACTTCAGATGGAAAGAAATCACAAAATGTATTTAAAACATAGATAACTTAATGAATATAAGAACACATCTTTATTGAAACAATAACAACAATTTTTACTCGCAAAAAAATAATAAAGAAGAAGAAATAAAAATTGTGATGCAAAAAATTCACATTTTGAACCTTTTTTAACGTCTGTTTTCTGTAAGTTTGCTTTATTTGTGTTGTGGTGTTAATATTTCAATTCATAGTAAAGAAAGAAGTAATTTGTACAATTTAAATGGAAGTCATTTAACGGTTTTTTAATCAAATATAATGTTTGTGATTTTAACAAATGCAATTGAAATTTAAGTGTTTTGGACGGTATAATTAACTCATTAATATTTGCTGCAAATAAAATCTTTAAGTAGACAATCTCGAAAAACAATCATTTCTACGTCAGCTGGAAAGAAATCATAAAATTTATTATAACATAGATACATTAATGAATATAACGTACAATTCTTTAGTGAAACAATAACAACAATTATTACTTGCAAAAAATAATAAAGAAGAAGAACTAAAAATGGTTGTGCAAGAAATTCACATTTTAAAGCTTTTTTAATGTATGTTGTCTGTATATGTTTGCCTTATTTGTGTTGTGTTATTAATAATAAAGTAATGTATACAATTTAAATGGAAGTAGTTTTAACGGTTTTTTTTTTAAATAAAATATAATGTTTGTGATTTTTACAAATAAGAATACAAATCATCAAGTATTTTGGATAGTATACAATTTATTGCAAACAAAACCATATGGTGAAAATTCTCGAAAACGGATTTACAACATAGAGAACGAAGCCAAAAACATAGAAGAAGAAATGTTGGACGAAAATAAACCATAAAGTTGATTTAAAACTGAGAACATAATAAATATAACCTACAATTATAAATCTAGTGGTAAAACAATAACAAAAATAATTACTTGCAAGAAATAATGAAGAAGAACAGTTTTGGAGGACAAAAACAGTTAATAAATTTGTGATTTCTGTTAAATTATATTTACGTCTATTTATTAAACGCTGGAAATGGAGTAAGAAAAATACGTCTTTAACGAAGAAGAACTTACGTAAAATCGGAAATTTTCGTTTACCACACGAAACTCGCCTAAACTCAATTTTATAAATATCCTTATAACTGTTTTTCGTTGTGTTTTTGCGAAAAAATTTTACTACCCAGGAAAACTTTGATAGCTCTGCGCTCGTACTATCCATAAAATGTGTTTTATTATGACAACCGCGCTTGTGGTCACATGACACGGCGTGCAATAAACTGCATAACAATGCACCTACGCGGGCGATGCCAACTGCAGCGGACTGCACTTAAACTTGATATAGCGTCACCTCTTCCCCGACACTTTTAATGCGTACATATAAACTTGATTTATAGCGCGGAATACTGTAGAGATGTACTCAGAATTTAATTAAAATATTATATTAGTAACAAGCAACATAAAAGGCTTTTTACGATTTGGTACAAAAAGAGGCTCAAGTAATTTATGTGAAATGCAGATTAAAGGGGATGGAAATAAAGTTGGCGTTTTATAACTTGGTAGTTTGATCGAACTAGAGGCGGATTCCAAAAGTGCAATAACGACGTAAGAGTTGGAAAACGTAACTATATATATATAACTATACGAGTTGGATTGTTATATAAATGCAGAATCTGAGAAGAAATTTAACAAGGAATACAGAGATTAAGATATTGATTAACAGTATAGTCTATATCGCAATACTGCATTCATCAAGTTGTAATTGATATATTTAACAACTACGGAAACCATTTGTGAAAACGACGAAATCTTAAGGTAAGTAGCACAAATTTAATATTATTATTATTTATATATAACAAAAATAATAATTTGAACCACTTTCGTGTGTTGAGCGAATTAACAAAATAAACTGCATGTGTTTTAGAGTTTCAACCAACTATTTGAGAAATTGTTCTACACACAAAGGCGCTGAATAGCTGCCTCAGTGTACGAAATATATTAGTAGAATTTGTTTGCTTGTAGCCCCGGCTCACGTGCTGCTTCGTTCCACTCTCAGCGAGTTTGCACCTCGTCCTTTTGAGGCCTCGGCTTATGGACTGCTTCGCTTCGCTCGCAGCGTACAAACTTGGCCGTCGGGCCACGGATCGGAAGATGCCCCACGGTAAAATCCCCCACATGGATCGAACCGGGTACATTTGTGGTATTTTACGTTTTGATCAATCATGGTTTTGATATACCATCTTCTGATTCGAGGCCGACGATCGAGTTTGTACGCTGCGAATGTAGTTTGGAGGGCAGCTATTCAACGCCTTCGCGAGTAGACAGATTTCCCAAATAGTTGGTTGAAACCCTAAAACATAGTAACTTAATTTTGGAAATTCGCTCAACTCACGTCAGCGGTTCAGCTGTGTGGTCGAATTATTTTTTGTTCTGAAAATAAGTTAACAAAATCTTTTTGAATAACAGGACACATTTTTTTTATATATCTGACCCTTTATGATGTTTGGAGGATTGAACATTTCAAATGTAAAGGTAGGTCATACAATACACCATTGTAAAGCCCATTAAAAGAGAAACAGAATGGCGCAAACTACAGTTTAGTATCTTGCTTCGTTTCAAAGTAATGGACAATCAAAGTTCTGGAAAATGATATTTCCATTTGAACATCACCACTTTTAAATGCAACTGAAATCCTATCCTGTCTTGGTAAGATTTTTACATTGTATTTGAATTTTTTGAATCTAGTATAAAAACAATGACGAAATAAACTTTTTTTTAAATCAGTACCCTCAACAACATGCTTGTTGCTAATATTAACAAATTAATAACCTGCTTTGATGTTATAATAAACAATATAATTTTCCAGAACTTTGGTCGCCCATTTCTCTAAAACGAAGCAAGATACTAAACTCTAGTTTGCGCCATTCTGTTTCTCTTTTAATAAGCTTTTCAATGGTGTCCTACACGACCTACCTTCATATTTTAAATTGTTACACTCCTCCTCCCCCAAGTCCACAAAAATCATACAGGATCAGATATGTCAAAACATTTGTCCTGTTTTACAACACAAGATATATACAAAGTTTTGTTAACTTATTTTCAGTAACAAAAATAATGACTCGGTTAAAGGGACTTTACGAACACCCTGTATAAATTTTCAACCAATTTTGTAATCCACAATTTTGTTAGAGCTAAGTAAATCATTAAGTATTTAACTGTAATTTATACTGTAACGTTTATTTATTTGTACTTTACAGAGATAAATTAAAGTATTTCAAAATATATTTGTACTGTCTACGTTTACAGTTTTACGATTTCTAAAACTATGCTCTTTTATAAAACATCCACAATTTTTATTAGAAAATCATCGTATTTGTAGATCAATATTTGTAGATTTAATTGTTAAGTAGGTTGTAACTACTCTCTTTATTTACATAAACGAACACTCAGAAACCAAAGTGGTTTACAAGATTATAATAACAACAGAATAGACAACTCAGGAAATTTTCTATTTCTGTATAAAATTGTTCCCATTAAAGCTGCTCACCTTTCTGTTGTTATATTTTAAAATTTTTGAAACCCCGAGTAATTTGTACTGAATTGAAAATAAAATAAACTCAACAAAATGTTGGTTGTTGTAATTTTATTAGGTTAACATTATAATTTTATCCGCAACATAAAATGTATTATGTATTTTAAAAATCCACGACAAATGATAACCATTATGTAATAAAGAAGTATATCTTCCGAAGGAAACAAATTGTATAAGTAATGTGCCAATAAATATTCCGCGCAAACATGTAATAAATGAATGCACATATTTAAATAGTTTGTACATATGTAATTCTTATCGTTAGACAAATGTAATTGTATTGTTCACATTCTAGTTTGTATTAAATATAAATAAATATGTTTTGTGGTTTCATTGTGTTCACACATTCCTCTCAGCTTCTTTGTTCTAGAATGTAGCGTATTACGTAAACAAATATGTCAGCCCGTTTGAAAGCACAGTTCTAGTTATACAAGTGTATTGCATCTTAATTTACTTACGTTAAAGTATACAGATTCCTTATCGTGCTGTTTTATTTAAATTTAAGACTGAAAATCTAATCCTTAAACAATAACGAATATATTTCTTATAATTTTAAATAGATCATGTTATGAGTGTATTGAACAATTTATTTTGAAATGCCTTTTCATTAAAATAATATTCATAAGATTAAACTTATGGGTGTTTATTGTTGATGCGATTTTGTTTATATAGGTATTTATCCCATTTTAATTATGAATTAATTTACATTGTAGTTATCTCATTTCATCCCTTTGACTTAAGTAATAGAATTGCAAAGTGTTTTATATCATTTAAGAAAAACATTACATGATTTTAGCTTTATAACTTGTAGGACGTTAGTGCAGTCGATGTTTATTGTATATGGATAGCAAAGCAATCCTAATTTAATCCCTTACATTTTTGTAATTATAATCCCTAAACACTCATGGCGTTAATATAAATATATTGTGTAGTTTTTAGTGGAATCGGTCGAATAGTTTTCGAGTTTTGCGAGCACAAACATACGTAGGCTGAATTTGTATATATAAACTGGTGGACCCGGCATTGCTTCGCTATTGCTTGATTTAATTTTAAAGGTTGTTATCTCATTTCGTTCCTTTTACTATGCAACATTCGAATTGCAAATGTGTTTTTATATCGATTAGGAATAATATTAAATAATTTTTGATTTATAGTTTGTAGGAATTTAGTGCAATTTGTTTTGTTATATATATAGAGATAGCTACTCCATTTAAGTTGGTTTGTGTGTAGTGAAGATATTCTCTAAAAACAATTCTGGCAGTACTATGTGTAAATTGTGAAATTTTAGTGAAATTAGTTGGGTAGTTTTTGAGAATATAGAAAAAGTAAGTGGTTATTATTTAATTTTAAGGGTATTATTCCATTTCATCCCTTAAGGGTCTGCTCCAGTAAACGATAAAGCAACCGGAAACGCAACCGCTTCTCATTGTATCCCTATCTAAATAGCACAATTTCTTGCAGCTGATCGCTTTGACATTGCCTCTTTTCAAACCATTTTATAAGTTTATCTTTTGTAATTGAGTGTTGAAAAAAAAGCTGAATATTCTTTATAAAATTTCTTATCCGGCTTGCAAATTATTTTTCATTATACATTTTTTATTGTGTTAGGAAAAAAATTCAAACTTTGTACTTACAAAATGTCAATTACATAACAAATCAAAAGCATTTAAAAAAATGTAAATTGCAAGACGTATGTGTATTGTGACTGTGCTTAAAATGAGACCTTGCAAACAATTTTATGATAAAAAGTAAACGAAATAAATGGTTTGACATTTAACATTGATCTTATGGGATAACAATCCAAGATGGCCGCCACTACAGCAGACCCTTAAGTAATAAAATAGCTAATTGTTTTGTATATCCTTGTGTGGCTTAGACATAATATTAAATATTACATAATTTTAGTTTTACAGGTTGTAGGAAGTTAGTTTAATTAATATTTTATTGTTTAGGGATAGCAACAATGATTGTATATATTATTATTGTATATATCTGGAAATTGTTACCATAACATCAAAGCAGGTTATTAATTTTGTAATATTATTAGGAATAAGTAGGTAGTATGTTATTTTCCAGAACTTTGATTGTCCATTACTTTGAAACGAAGCAAGATATTAAGCTCTAGTTTCCGCCATTTTGTTTCTCTTTTAATAAGCTTTTCAATAGTGTATTACTGACCTACCTTTATATTTGAAATTGTTAACCCCCCATAAGCCCCCCAAAATCATAGTGGGTCAGATATGTCAAAAAGTGTGTCCTGTTATGCAACACAAGATACAAAGTTTTGTTAGCTTATTTTCATTAACAAAAACATTGAGGGGGTTAAAGAGACTTCATGAACACTCTGTGTTCATATAAATACAAAATTTCTAATGACACCCTAAAACGTGTTCTGGAGACCATGATCGTTGCTCATTTACCACTTCCGACCTTAGGACTGACCATAAGGGTCTCTGCTATAGCTTATCTTGCCGATGGAAATTCGCTAATAACATAACTGAACCTAATTTCATTTCTGCGAATGTACTGAATTCATTTAAATTAATAATGTACTTTCCATTAAATGTCACAGTTTTAAATTATAATTCATTCTTTGTTCGATTATATGTTTGTGTAATATAATACAAATCGTTTCTAATAACGAAAACGTACTCGTCAAAAGTATTGGCCACAATATGATTCCTACAGTAATTACCGTAATAAATATGTTGGTCTTGATTCAGATTAAAATAATGTTGCAATTCTGTTAAGTCCATTTGGCTCCTACGTTGCTATTGGCGGAATGGTAGGCGTTAAGGTTTACAAGTCAATATTCAAATTGGCTTTACACTTTAAAAGTAATGGCATTGTTTTGTATTTTGTATTGTAAAAACGTCCAGAATTGTTTTATATTTGTATGGTTGTTGTTTTCTTGGCATTCGCCATTATTGCCAGTATCTATGCAAATAAATACAATTGAATTGTCTGTCTGTGATTTCAAAATATAAGCTTTTTTTCTAAGTTCGTATGTAGAAGTCTCCAATATTGATGTTTGTAAATAAAACCCCTAAAACGTTTCATTTGAATACGAAAAACAGTTACTTACTTGGTAAATAAAACCCCTAAAACGTTTCATTTGAATACGAAAAACAGTTACTTACTTGGTAAAATAACCCACGTGTGCCGAGGACTTATATGGTAGTTAACGTTTTGATTGATTTTCGGGGAACCAATCGAGCTCTAAAGCTCTTCTTGTCACTTCTTTTGAAAGTTACACCATCCGATAGGGAGTCAAAAGGGCCACAAGAAAGGTATCTTGACATTTTTTTGGTAAAATGTACGGTTTTTGAGTAATTTTGGTTCGAAATTTTCAAACAGCCGCCATTTTTAAACAGATGATTGGCTATAATCGCCTATTTTTCTTAAAGTAGATGACTGTTAGGTTAAAATTCATGAAAGTTTGAATTAAATCGGTCAAACATTTATTTAGATATTAATTATTTTGTAAAAAAAACAAAATGGCGGATATTTGTAAAACGAAGCTTTTCCGGACCTATGTTCACATGAACTTTTTTTTCTTATTTATAACTGTATAGCCAGTTGTGAAACCGTCTGTTATAAAGTTTCATACAAAAGACCGAAACAAAGGCGAATTGAACTTACTATTTATGAAACACGTGTTAACAACTGTTCAAAGTCGACAAGGAATTAACCACATCCCACATGCAACTTGATGAGATTATTGTGGGACACTTAAATAACAATGTTTCTTGGCACGTGCCGGCTCTTGACAACGAGATATTCTGTTCGCGGTTTTTTGGCAAACCTCGCTAAAACCTGTGAGCTATTCGCATAACGACAGACTTTATCCAAAATATTTATCATCCAAGTAGGAAGTATAAATTAAGACACGTGCGTCCGAAACGCTTGCAACAGATTAACTTGTTACTATTTCATATTTGTGTTTATTTTAAATTTTGTGTTAAGCATCTATCTACTGTAGTACATACAGGGTGTCCTTAGCGGGCTATACAGAATCGTAAAGTTTTTCGAATTCTGACAGTTTGGCCGCAATCCACCATTTGGTTTTTTTTAGAAAATAATTCATATCTAGAGAAATATTTGACTGAGTTCAAACTTGACATGATGTTTAAGCTAACAATAATATATGTCGAGACAAATAAGCGATTATATCCAATCTTGCTTTTCAAAATGGCGGCTGTTTAAAAATTTAAAACCTAAATTATTAAAAAACCGTACACTTTAACAAGAAATGTCAAGACACGTTTTTTGTAGTCCTTTTGATTCACTATTTACTGGTGTAACTGTCAAAACAATCGGACTAAGGATAGTAGTTAAGTTAAAGGTAATAACAGCATATGTACATGCAATATTGTTGTTTACTGTGTTGGTATAGGATAGCTAACTAAACAAACCCATTATTACACATGACTTATTTAATATCCTTTGTCCGATTGTTTTGAAAGTTACACCATCCGATGGGGAATCGAAGGCTACAAAAAAGGTACCCTAATATTTATTGTTCAAATGTAAGCCTACGGTTTTAGAGTAATTTCGGTTTGAAATTTTCAAACAGCCGTCATTGAAAAGCATGATTGGATGTGATAGTTTTTTTTCTTTTAGTAGATCATTGTTAGGTTAAACGTCGTGCCAAGTTTGAACGCAATCGGTCGAACATTCCTCTAGATATGAATTATTTTGTAAAATCAACAAAATTGCGGATATCTGGGAAACGAAGCGTTTTCGGGCCTTTGTTTATATGTACGTTATTCTTATTTTTAGCTATAGAATGAGCTACCGATACATTGCCGTATAGTTATGCATCACCCTGTAAATAGGACAGAAAAAAAACATTTACATTTCGCTTTTTGCATCTAAGTTATAAAATATTCGTAGTGAGTATTTTTAGGTGAAATGTAGGCTACTCTTTGACGTGAAATGATACTCAAATCAAGGCCTTAGCAAGGAAAACTTTTCAGGGGGGAGGGGGTAAGGTTAGGATCGGGGATTTAAATGTAAACCCTTTTAACACGTTCACTGCTAAGGACGCATATGTGAGCTTCACACTGAACACTATGAGAAGCGGCCGACGCACAGTGCATTGCACGCCAACTCCCGTATTGGGAGTATTTTCAATAAGCAATGCATTGCATGCATCGCACGCCAACCCCCGTATCGGGAGTATTTCCACTAAGCAATGCATTGCGTGCTTCGCACGCCAACCTTTGTATTGGAAGTTTTTTCAATATGCAATGAATTGCGTGCTTCGCACGCCAACCCCCTTATTGGGAGAAGTTTCAATACACAGAGCGTTGCGTGCTTCGCACGCCAACCTCCGTATTGGGAGTACTTTCAATACCCAAAGTATTTTTGTTGAACCTTCATAGTTTTCTTATTTAATAGATCAGATCAAGCACACAAAAGAGTAAGGCTGTAACCTACTGCATCCATGTGTATCGTGCGTTGTAGTTTAATCAAGTACATCTAAATATCAGTATGCATGCAATGAACAATGATGTAAAATAATTATGTTGCTGTATCCTCTGTTGTCTATTTTATAATTTAATTTGCACTTTTTAAACCTAGTATTAGTTTTTACTACTAAATTTCGTGATTTCGGGGGGTTTTGACCCCCTAAACCCACCCCCTGGCTACGGCCTTGACCCAATCGTGGTTTTTGAGCTTCCTGACGCACAGCTGATCATATATGTAAGCGTAAATGGTAAACACAGATTGGTTTGGGCGAAACTCACTGTTTGTGTTTGTGCTAATGAACTCTAATTTCTTTCATTTATTTATTCATGTCTGCGAGCGAAGCTAGTATTGCACAGTAAAAATAAAACGAAATGGAAATAGCTGGCTATTCACACACAGGTAGTTTGTATTTTAAACATGATGTTATTTAGCTTCCAAGAATGCAATTATTATAATAATGGGTAATTAATTACCTTATTTTTATCCGTCGAGCACTCTAAAATATATCCTTTATGGATTACCGGTTTCGGTGGTTCATGCCACCATCATCAGATCAACTTCAAAAATGATTCATTCCACTGTTGTGGAACACGTCGTATAATAAACTATACACAATTAACATAAAACATTAAAAAACACAAACACTTGAACAAATTTAAATATATAAACTGAAAAAACAACTTCACACATCACATGAGGAATCCTCTACACATGTCATTTCATGGAGGGCATGTGTACAACTATGGTCTTGTGCAATCTTATATATGAGATAAGGATGTCCAATCATGATGGTATTGGGTCAACAATTTTATCTCAGGTTGATGGCTGTGTTAAATAATTCATTAGATGAATAATGCAGTTTATCATTTAACATATTTACTGGATCATATTTTGATGCACTATATATTTCAAATTCGTCTAGGGATGACAGCAAACGGCCCTTTCTGCATGTATGAAGAATTTTCAGGTTATTATGAACATTGATTACCGAAACCGGTAATCCAGAAAGGATATATTTTAGAGTGCTCGACGTATAAAAATAAGGTAATTAATTACCCATTATTATAGGTAGTTTGTATTTTAATAACGTGTTTATAAAGTACTAGGAAAACACATGCGTGCTCCGCACGTCAACCCCGTTGGAACATTCTGTACAGATATTCATGATGTTTTCTTTATAATAAAAGTGTAGGATCGATGGTAATGTTATACCCCAAAGCTAAGATGGTAAATAATGTTAAATGTTCAAATCAAATTATTTCGTATATTTTATAACAGCAGTCATAATACAAGTTAAAAGTACCAGCAAGGCTCAGGTCTATACTTGAATAAAAATCTAACATAAAAGTTGGAAATACAAATAATTGCTTCAAAGTTTGAAATCAGCTGTTAATGTAAATATTGGAGCAAACAGCTGTTTTGTTTATCTGTTATTTTATTGAAACAGTTGCTATGGCAATAAATTTAAATGCATGTGTTGGTTCATTAGTCTAGGCATAACATAATTTTTTCCACTAAATTTACAAATATTGAAATAAAAAATGTGTTGTTCAAAATGAACTATAGTCTATGTTGCAAAGGTATAGTGTAGCTTTTTGTTAGTAAAATTATTTTTTCAATCGGTTCAGTAGTTCCAGAGATTTTCCCCTGCATAGAAACAAACAAATTTTACTTCTTAAGTATAAAGCCAAATCCACTGACTCACTGATCAATCACGATTTCTTAAAAACTACTGAAATTTGGTACGTAGATTCCTCTAGGGCCATAGGTGCTCACTAAGAAAGGTTTTAACAAAATTCGAAATCTTAGGGAGGGTTTGGGGGGGTCAAAATTACTAAATCACGATTTCTTCAAAACTACCAAACGGATTGAAACGAAATTTTAGGGGGGTTTGTAGGGGGGGGGGGGGCAAAGTTACTAAAAAAAACACTGAATTGATTGGAATGAAATTTAGTATGTAGCTTCCTCTTTGGCCCTAGAATCTCGGTAAGGAAGGTTTTAAAAAAATTCGAAATTTCAGGGTGGTTTGGGTAGTTCAAAGTTGATAAAAATCCCCATAAGAAATAGGCCTACATAGTGTAATATATTTATTGATATATTTTTTTGGTAATATACATTTAACTTTGATTGTTTATCCGTGCAAAGCCGGGTCGGGCCAACTAACTACTTCTACAAACCCAGCTTAGATTATACTTTGGGGTTAGGTTTACAACTTCAATAATTATAATTTCTTGTGAAGTTAATTTTTTTTAATATGAGTTATATAACTAATGTATGCTATAATACGTTATAACATTTACTTTGAGGTTATAAACTGTTTATAAATACAACCCTTCATCATCAATATATTCGTTTATACAAATTTAAAGAAGAGATAGCTATTCGTTTAGTTTCGGAAACATTCCTACATCTTCGTATTCGATTATTAATTTCTTCACTATAGGCTAATATTAGTAACTGCTAAATCATTTGATCTATCAAGTTGAAATGAAAAGCAATCAAAATATAATATCTGTGTCTTTCTTTGAATATATAATAAAGTATATAAAAAAGAAATTTTAAGAAATAGACCTACAGTTTTATAATCCTTATAATTGTACATATTTACCGAGTTAAAATCCCCGTCAGCATAGTTAGGTAGGCCTAAATAATTTCGTTGTTTTCAAATAGTATTTTTTTAATTATGTACCGGGTGTCCCACGAAGAAGTCCCTACTTTTGAATTAATATATTCGATGCACCGAACACTCTACAAACCTGAAACTCAACAGTCCTAACATA
>JAGFPH010016639.1:0-18986 GCA_018207615.1 Philaenus spumarius
CCCTAAAACATAGGCATATAAACTTAATTTTGGAAATTTGCTCAACTCACGTCAGCGGTCCAGCTGCGTGGTCGAATTATTCAATTATAGCTTTGATTATGGACCTTCATCTATTAAAATTATTTCATTCTTGATACGTTGATTGTTTTAATACGAAAGTATGTTTGCTGAAAATTTCTGACTATAGTTATTGGTTGCTGATGAGTGCTGTTGTACATTATACCCGAACAACAGCGTTTTGTTTCATACGTGGGTTTTTACATTCATTTTTACAATGAATTAAACATACCAAAGCCGATTTTCAATTGCTTGTTTCTACATGTAGAAATGAGAGACAATTTTCATGTAAACATAGGTTCGAAAGCACCAGGGTTCTTGTATATCCGTCATTTTGTTTTTTTACAACATACCAGCCTGAATTTACATCTCTTAAAATTTATGAAATATAGGTTCAAATTTAATTTCAAATAATTTATTGAGCGCATTATTTTGTTGAGTTTTACAAGTGCACTAGGAACACAGTGTACATTTTTAATTTATTTAAAATGTTTTAAACTCCAATATCACAAAATCAGTTTACATTATTAAAGTAAAGATTATAGTAATAATTATTATAATTATCAAAGATTATAGTAATGAAGCTGCCATTTCTCTCTCAGCAAGTCGGTGGGCCTACAGTTTTTTTAAAAGAGAAATTAGTTGCACACACTATCTATTGGCAGTTGCGTTAACTACTGCTAATATTCATATTACGACAAATACAGAACTTATCATTTCTCTCGGTGAGACGGTAACATTTAAAAAATGAAATTACAGTGACTAGATAATTAATTTCGATCGTCATTGTAAAAGAAATTGACACACATACTATCTAGATTGCATACAATATCTATTGATATTTGCGTTAATACAGTATTCATATTACGACAGATTCAGAACTTGTCATTTCTTTCAGTGAGATGGCACAATTAATTTACTTGTATTCATTTTTTTTATATTGCCGTATGTGTTTGCTGTCTAACGGAATAATAGGTAACTACAAGCAGTATTGATGTAATGACTAAATACAGAACTTGCTATTTATATCTGTGAGAAATTAACCACTTTTAAAGCATCAAATTTATTAAAATTGTTCAATTAACTTTACGGAATTTCAGTGAACTACATTTGATTCTATTACAACTACAATACAGAAATTCTTTGTTTTCCTCAATGTGGTGACAATATTGTAATTTGATCCTGTTCCGTAAGTTGCTGCTATCTGAGTGATGTAATAATAACTCCGTTAATATTTACTAAATTTATTTATTTTGTTTACATACCTTGTATTGTACTGTACTTGGATAATATAGTTTTAACTTGTTTAGGAATATTAAACTTTTAATTTCATAATAGAAGAGTTATTTTTTCAGTAATATGAAATAAAAAATGCCCTATTCAATTAGTTTCTATTTTTAAACACCTGACCTAGTAATCGTGTTGGCAATAAAAATAACTACTTTAATGTACTCAGTTTCTGTATTAGATTTCAAAATAAATAATAAGAAAACTTAGCCTACAAAATCGTGTTTGATAGTTAAGTTGAAGACATTTTTTAAGATTAACTGCAATTTTAATTAAGTGCAAATTTTTGTTCCTTGTCTATAGTTAACTATTAATGTGTATTTATAATAGTCTACCAATAAAAGGGCATTGAATTACTTTCCTAAGGAGCCTCCCCTAGTATAATTACTAATTTTAAGTTTGGTAAACAGAGAATCTATTGGATCTGTGTTATTTAGACCAACAGGCACGACTTATAGAAAAAGAAAAAAAATCAGAAAATTATAAAATAACAATATCATTATAGCCAGGATGAATGAAGTAGACACGAGTTACCTTTAAATGAGTTTATCTAAAGGCGAGCTGGACAATGCTTTTTACATTACATGACACTTTTCTACTCGCAAAATCATAATTGATTTGTTTAATGTGAGTGTTATTAGTTTATGTCGAAGGCCATCCATTGATTGAGGACCACTTTCGAATTGGATAAACCATTCGCGACACTACATAAGTTACTAAACGGGGCATTACTTCCGTGAGCCTCATGCAAAGTTTCATGTTTTGAAAATGTAACTAGTCCTGTGGATTCAGATATAGACCTTTACAAATTTCATGTAAGTGAAATAAAATAAGGAGATGGTTGACAACAACAGTAGGCTATGTAGTAGCCCTTATGCCTAGATAATTTGTTCAGAATTAATGATTTAAAATGTTCTTAGGCCTATTGTCTATGTCTACCAATATTGTTAGGAGATTAGACTTCAGTGTTTGTTGTAACTCTCTCTATATTTGCTGTACTAAAAAATGTATTGAGAAATGGCACCACCGGCGTCCACTTAAGGGTCTGCTGTAGTGGCGGCCATCTTGTTAAATTTAAAACCATTTGTTTCGTTTATTTTTTATTATAAAATTGCTTGCAAGTCTCATTTTAACCACAGTCACAATACGCATCCGTTTTGCGTTCCACATAAAATTTTTTTTTTTCACTTGTCACGTACCGTAATTGTAATTTATTAAGTAGGCGCCTACTCAATTTTTACTTTACACAATAAAAAATGTATAGTTAAAAGTAAATCGCAAGCCGGATCCGCAATTTTATGAAAAAATAGTCAGTTTTTTTTTCAGCACTCAATTACAAAAGATGGATTTATAAAATGGTTTTAAATGATGCAATGTCAAAGCGCTCAGCTGCAAGAAATTGCACTCGGCTATAGATTGCGTCGCCGGTTGCTTTCTCGTTTAAGGGTCTGCTGTAGTGACGGCCATGTTGGATTTTTATCCCAGAGAGCAATGTTAAATTTCAAACCATTTATTTCGTTTATTTTACTTTCTCACTATACTATAGTATAGAGAAAGTATAGTGATCGCAAAAAAAATCGATGTTGAGATTTTTGTGGAAATATCCGTTTTGGGACCCCCTGAGTCCAAAAAAGTGTTTTTTACAAAATGTCTGTCTGTATGTATACAAAGCTAGAGAGAAAACTATTCGATCGATTTCAACAAAATTTGCACCAGACATGTCCTGTAGGCCTGTATAGCACGAAAAAGGGTTTTGAAAAACTTTGAAAACAACCTCCTTTCTGGCCAAAAAACCCCCCAAAAAATCAGTTATTATTTTTTTTATAAAAAACAGCTCTAATTTGTAGCCTTTAATGTGCCCTACCATATGCAAAAACCCGCATCTTTCTAAAAATTCTCGTTTAGCTAATAATAATAATAATAACTGATTTTTTGGGGTTTTTTTGACCATAAAGGGGGTTGTTTTTCAAAAATTTTCAAAACCTTTTTACGTGCATCTATAAAGACCTAATTGACGTGTTTGATGCAAATTTGTTCGAAATCGATCGAATAGTTTTCTTTCAAGATAATAATAATAATATCTATTAGTTAATCTCCAACTTTAATAAAAAAAAAACTCTCCTACCCCACCCTACAAGTCACATGTAATCTGTTTAATAATTTAAATATGTTTGTGAGAAAGTATGTGCCAGTTCCTGGTACCGTTTATTTTATCATAAAATTGTTTGCAAGGTATCATTTTAAGCACAATTACAATACGCATCCGTTTTGCATTTTAGATTTAAAAAAATGCTTTTCTATTGTCATGTAATTGACATTTTGTAAGTACAAAATTTGA
Organism: Philaenus spumarius; assembly: GCA_018207615.1. Classification (NCBI taxonomy): domain Eukaryota; kingdom Metazoa; phylum Arthropoda; class Insecta; order Hemiptera; family Aphrophoridae; genus Philaenus; species Philaenus spumarius. The sequence goes on from JAGFPH010016639.1 coordinate 3,683, forward strand.
ATTTTTTTCCTAACACAATAAAAAATTAATAATGAAAAGTAATTTGCAAGCCGGATCCGAAATTTTATAAAGAATATTCAGTTTTTTTTCAGCACTCAATTACAAAAGATGGATTTATAAAATGGTTTGAGATGAGGCAATGTCAAAGCGCTCAGCTGCAAGAAATTGCACTGTTTAGATACGGTTATAGAGGCTCTTGCGTTTCCGGTTGTTTTCTATTTTACTGGAGCAGACCCTTAAGGCCTTTTTTACACCGGAATCTGCGGTGTCCATGGACGTGCCAATTCACACTGCATGTGGACGGATTTGTAATGGATGAATCATTTCCCCCGCCTATTTCCTCCTACAAATATCAGTCTTCGACAAAGAGATAATGTCTTTGACGTGCCGTGTTATAGTGATGGGTTTTTGAAGACGTGCCTTGGCTGGATTGATTTCAACACTAAATTTCTGTATTCTTCACTGCCTGTATTCCAAAGAGCTCTACGTTGTCGAACTTCATCAATCAGCTGTTCCATTTTAATAATCACGTCACAACAATTATCACTTCACAAGTGGCCTACTGCGCTGTACCGTGGAAAACCACGTGTTGGCTGTGGGTCGACTGCGCATGTGCGTCCAAGACGTATGTGGACGTCCATGTACGTCTGTATGAATACATGTTAACATTAATAACATTAAAATAAGCAATTCTTTTCCATTCCCAAACGTGGACGTCAATGGGTGTGGGTGTGAAATGGCCTTTACTGGAACAAACCCTTAACTGTGGGATCTAGGACTGCCTCTCTGTTATTCACCCACCGTTAGAATTTTGTACATTTTAAAATGTTAAAAAGTACCAGCAGATTAAGTTTTCTTTTAATTTCATCATCAACTGTGAGGTTAACTCCAAAATCAATGAAGTTAAAACGGTTTTCTTTGAACTGTTGAATCAGAGCTATGACGAATCATATTTAATCATAGGCGTAACCAGGGGGGGGGGGTTTGGGGGCTATAACCCCCCCATTGTAATAAAATATTTCACACTTTTTTTTACCTTAAAATACGATATTAAGAGTAACTTGTTTTCATCACCTATGCAAATGTCAAGCTATAATAAATTATCAATATATTGCTGACATTATTTTTGGTCGAATTGGGCACTGGCACTTTATTTGATATAAGATGCAGTATAGTGTATGGCCTGGAACACACACAGAGTTTTCGTCCTCCACAGATTATGTGCCGTCGCCATCATATCAACAGTCGCGCGAAGGAGAGTATTAAGAGCATACACATTGGTCGGAAAAATAAACGATCGGTTTATTTACCGCTGACGGTAGCTGTGCAGCCGCTCGCTGCCACTACAATCGACGGATGTTCCACCATCTCCGACGAAACAGTGTCGAACGTGACCAAATGCTCGTCAATTTTCCTTATTTTAGTATTTCTTAGTAGAATACTATCCTTCAGCCGCGTGTGTAGTTCGTCAAATTAAGAAACCGACATTCTTAAATAATTGAAAAATGTTTCTTCACAATTCCTCAAATCAGGAAACACAGTGTAGAATGCTCCAAAATCTTCTCTTCTTTTGTTTATTGAACCCAAATAAGTATATTTTTTTTGCTTCTTTTTCAATCGGTGACGGAATAACAATAAAGCGAAAGTTACTCTCTGTTCATATCAATAAAACATTAAAAGAAATAATATATTACATCACACTTCGTGATTGATGAACTAGACACTTCAGTTTGAATCGCAATGGGGCATTTAGACGTTGTCGGAAATTTTACCGCCCTGTGTGCAAACTTTAAATTTTATGAGTGGCGACGGTAACTAATCCGCAGCCGTCATAAAAACGGCGTGTGTGTTCCAAGTCAAGGGTTAGAGGCAGCGCACGGAAAGATTTGGCGGGGGGTGAGTCATGGTTGCTATTCTAAATTATTCTAAAATAGTCCAGAATCACAATTAGAAGTGGAAAATGTATATCATTTTAATGTACTTTTGGGAAGTCTAAAACGGGTTATTTTGCATCTTAATTAAAAAAAAATCCATAACCCCATCCAGTTGTTCTAACCCCATCCATACGGTCGTCCTTGTTACGCCTATGGATTTAATTAATTTAATTTGTAACTAATACAAGATACATAATTAATTTTAAAACACATGCTTCAGTGTCAATGATATGCTACACCAATGGCAGATGTTCATAATGAATAATCACTATACCAACTCGAGTAGTTGAACTGTTCAAGCCAGTTGAATAAATACTAAAGTTTCTTGATTACTTGTTCGTTGGTTGTTTCATCTCATGTAAGAAAACAGAATATGTACTAGGTAGAAACGTAAGTAACTGCTGCACTATTTACGTGTGATTTATTTGGACATACATGTGATATATTCTCTGTCGTATATTTTTGCTTGGACAGTTTTAGGTAGATTTCGAAAAAAGTTGTTATTGTTACTTCCTAAACATTTGAACAAAAATAAAATGCATAGGTCTCCACAGATTAATAATGACCATATTTTTATGTTAGACTGCTTCTCGTTCTGTGGTCTGGTAAACGTAGCTAGAATCGTCTTCATTTCATAAAATAGTGTTCCAAACTCCATGTTATTGCTTTGTTTAGCAGGCCTAAAGCCTAAGACTCACACACTTTTTGATAAGAGCACATTACGATATAATCATAATCCAAAGAACGAACTATATTTTATTTGTGTTACCTTGAACAGCGTAATTAGTTTTACTATCGTTGTTAGGCTTCTTCAATACTTAAAACCATGATAATACCTTTATAATTATGTATTAACTGCAATTTATAATTATTATAGTGGAGTTAAGACAAAGTTTTCACTCTTTTGTCGGATTTTGTACATTTCGTTTTAATTTTGCAATCAACTTGCCATGGATAATTTACCAGTCATTGTAAATTTACCCTTTGCTATTTGAACCGTAAACACAAAAATGTTTAAACACAATTTAGTTTGTTCTCGTTTAAAATATTTGTTTGTGCATGTTATAAGGATCTACCTAAAGTCACGAAAGAAAAATATGACATCTTTTAGAAATTTGAGTTGCACATTTTTTTTACTAGAGTTTGTTTATGTGAATAAATCAGTTATTGCCAAGTGTAACAATGTACGTAATTTTTTACTTTTTCAGGTGGCTGCTAAGACACAGTCAATTTTACTGCTAAAATTTACATTCATTGTACCGTATTTAACATTTTTTATTTACTTAAGTCTTTACTTTATACCAATTAGGCTAATGAGGATAAGGAAGGAGCGTATAGTAAACCGAACGCCAGTACGAATTTGTGTTGGGAGTTTCAACTGTAGCAGACTGAATGAGCGCGTTCAACCACTGTGCCACTCTACGATCATTGTAGAATTCATACTCTATAAACTCTATTTCAGGCAAGGCGCAAAATGATTATGAAGCGTGTGACGCGACACATCACAGCACATTTTTGTAGCCAATAGAAATAGAAGTGCATCACATGTGACGCTACACGCCGTTGCACTCATCGGTCTACGTGACGCACTTGTTCGTACCATGCATATCATATCACTGATGACCTTGTTTTTTGTTTTGATCTGTATTCAATTTATGCGGAAGTTGCATTACCACGGTCTTGGTAAAGTACACAGGATGAAACAAATGGATTACTCATTAGTAGTGCTTCATAATAAAATACATTGCATACAATAAGCAGTGTGGTATCTATACTTTGTCCAAACAGACCAAAGAGACTTTGGTGCGATCTAAACCATAAATCGACCCTTGCTACCACACGCGCAGGCACACTCACACGGCCTACCAGCTTAATGGTTCTTCTATGAATCACCTAGCCCTATTGCTACAAAATCACATTATTATAACTGTTAACTTGACTTAATTTTTACTCTAATTACTGAACTCTTTATATTATTCCTCGCAAAATGAATCCAAACATGTTACAATTGCGACAAATTTAAGCGGTTTTGTGGTCAGTAGGTTAAAAAATCATAAATGTGACCATTTAAAAATGGTTATTGACATTTTATTTGACAAATATGTTATGCTCGTGTGAGTTTAATAATATTATTTTCTTGATTTATCAGTACAGTAACATTTAAAAGGAATTTTTATTCATTTTCATTTTGTTTTACTTTAGTATACTTTCACGGTTATATTGATTCTGATTTAGTTTTTAGTTATTTGCTTACGTTGGATATTTTAGAAGACACTGTTAGTTTTGTGTTTTATAATATTACTAGCACATTACCCGCGGCTTCGCTCGCATTGACCTTCAGTATGTAAATGATTTTGTTTATATCAGTTGTGGTAGGTTGGTACTTAATAATATATAGCAATAGATGGAATAAAAAATTTAAAAAAACAAAATGAGTTTGTGGAAATATTATTTAAATTTGTTTATTTACAATACTTCTTTGTATACTACATTTTTTGTTTTTCTTTCTGGTTGTAGAATTACGAGGCTGTTAGCAGAGCTTACACGAGAACAGCCAACGTAAAATTGTCCATGTGAAAAACAGTCATTTCTTAAATCAATGCCTGCAACTTTTAGTGACTGACCCTGCGATTTATTAATGGTAATTGCATAGCACACTTTGATTGGGAATTGTAGTCGTTTGAACATGAAGGGATAATCGGAAGGAATCATCGGGATGCGTGGTATAAACACAGTTTCCCCAGCTCCACAACCTGTAAAAATAGTTGCTTCTATCACATTGTTGTTTAAAGACTTTACTTGCAATCTAGTGCCATTGCATAGTTTTGGAGGTACCAGATTCCTTAACAACATTATTGGTGATCCAATTTTAATATTTAAATCATGAGGAGGCAGGCCTGTTGGATTTAAACTTTGTAGAAACTCAACTGGATAGTTTACAATTTCCTCTGCTTCCACCATAGAGTCAATAGACTTGTATTTAAATTTCTTGGTAGGGAGTTTATCTAATAAAACATCATTTATGATTGTGGCTGTGTCATTCTTAGGGGTGAGAATTGATCTTTCCATTAACCAATTTGTATCTTTTAATTTAGACTCGCTCAAACCAGGATAAATATTTTCACACAACGTTTTCAAATCACTGACAAATTTACATAAGTTTTGTGGAATATTTACTTTGCCATCTTCTTCAGCTAACATTCCATTGCCAATTTCAAGAAGTAATTTGGAGAATTCTTCAGCTTTATTGTTGCCTTTGAGATGAACTCTCATATTAATTTTTAAAGATAAAACTGTAATTTTTGGCCACAGGTATGAGGTTTTGAGGCAGGCATTTACTTCGTCAGCACGCGTGCCACGTGGAACAATTGGTAGAGTTTGCCGGAAGTCCCCGGCGAGTAGTACTGTCATACCACCCATCATACATTTACTATTCCGAATGTCTTGCAGCGTTCTATCCAAGGCTTCTACTCCTCTCTTGTGTGACATAGTGCATTCATCCCATATAATCAATTTGCAGTCTTTAAGGACTTGAGCTGTATCACAATGTTTTGAAATATTACAGAGTGGACTATCATAGGAGTTTAAGTTTAAAGGCAATTTAAAAGCGGAATGTGCGGTTTTTCCACCGTGTAATAAAGTTGCAGCTATACCTGATGATGCTACGGAAATGGCTATGTTTTTGTCTCTCCTAACCGTTGCAAGTAACAGATTTATTAAAAAGGTTTTTCCTGTCCCACCTGGGGCATCGAGAAAGAAAAGTCTTCCATTATTTGAAGTTATGCTATTTTTGATCTCTTCATATACATATTTTTGTTCAGTATTCAGTTTAGTTAGGTTCTCATTAACAAAATTAGAAAGTTTCTCTGTGTTGTAGGAAATTTCCTTGAGGTATTCACGATTGACACTTATGACGTTTAGGTCATTAGATGGTGATGGAAGGCCATACTTTTGGAGTGTTTGGTTTGACATTGAAAATACTATATCTTCTAAAAGTGCTAAACATTTGTTGTAAATAATACTTTTAGAGTAATTAATTTCAACTTCTTGAAACTCTGTCTCCATCTGCCTTTTTATATCTTCAGAAAAGCTGTCCTTGTGGTTTTCCCAAAGTCTTAATGGATCAGACAATTGACAAAATACCAGCATAACTGCAAATAATTGTCTTAGTTTGTAAGGTGAGTCACAAATGGCGGCTTCTTCCAAAGTATGTTGCCAGTGACTGTCATCCTCCAACAGACCTAGTGCTCGGCAAGCAGACTGATAAGTGGGATGCACAACACCTGACACGGTTTTAAGGTCATTGAAGCAAGTAGGTCCTCGAACTTCGTGTAGCAGGAGGCGTAAGTAATAAAACTCTGCATTGTTTGGATGAACGGTGTACACTCGACCAATCATATCATCACGTTTGATTCCTTCATGACCAGGAACTGGTTTACCTTGTTTCCTTCGAGTAAACGTTTTATTTTTCCAAACATAGTGTGCCGGCACCTCACTATATAAAAGATTTCTTGCAAAATCATCTTTTTTTACAAAGTTCAAAAAATGCTAAGAGAGTAGTTTTTGGTGGATTTTGTACTTTATCTACAACAGTATCAGGGGTAAAATAAACCCTTTGACCGTTCTCGAGATGGACAGCTAGGTGCATAACTGGTGGATACCTTTCATGAATTGCGAAGCATAATATTCTCCATGCAGCTTCTGAACTGCTAATATAGCGCCCTGTTTCGTAATTGGTTACTTCATCCCATTCATTTTCTACACCAAATGTTGCTTGATCACTTCCCTTGTTAACATATTTGCAGATATATTTAATAGACTTAACAGAATTGCATAACTCAACATTAATGTGAGCAATAAATGTTCGGGACAGAATGGGGTTGTACGGAATTACCCACCGATTATCAAGGTCTATTCCGTTAATATTAACTGTATGGCCACCATCAGACTGAGATCGTCTACGGTACAGGGGATAGCCATCATCAGCAGTTAAAGTCTCCTTGCATAATGGACGTGGGTACATCTTATTACAATTTCCGCTATTCATACATGGTGATTTTCTGTTCATATTTCCACATGGTCCATGAATCGTTGTTGACTTAATTACTTCATAAAGAGCTTGATCATGGTTTCGATCAGGAATCTCAGCACTTATAATGCTGTCGATTTGTGAAGGCATGATTTTGTCTTTAAGCCATAGTAAAATGTGGGCGTGAGGTAATCCCCGTTTTTGCCACTCCACTGTGTACATGAAACACCTACTTTCCCCAAAAATACAGCCTTTAGTCAAGAGATGTATCATTTTTTTTAGTTTTATGTGGAAAACTCTTGCAATGATATCGTGTCTATCTTGAGCCCGTTGTGTACCAATTAATGCTTCTTGTATATCTGCCCACTTTGGGTTGCATGTGAACGTTATAAAAAGATCAGGACGACCATAATGACGTACATATGTCATGGCGTCCTGTGTTCTTTCGTGCATATAACGGGGCCCTCCTGTAAAAGTTGAAGGTAGCACCACCAATTTACCCACATCATTAATTTGTCCATCTCCTTTGCGTACAGCGTCCCGAAGGTGTATGTACTCTTCCGTTCGCAGTTTACTTTGGTTGTATCTAATAAAATTAAGTCTTTCTGTCTCTATCTTAGCATATACATCAACCAAATATTGATTAAGAAGACTGCGATAGAGTAAAATATGATTTTCTTGGCCCTCTCTTTCCATAATCTGATAAGAATAAAAGTCTGAAGCAGAAACCGTTTTCTTTAAAGGAGTTTTTGTATTTGGATCGAATTGGGGAATGTTAATGGAGTAGCCATCTTCTCCACGACAGAAAATCAGTGGATATTGTAAAGTGTCATACGAACGATGTGTCTCGCTGATTCGCTTCAACTTAGAGTTTCTACTGTGAAGAACGATGTCTCGTTTTTCAAATTCCTGACCAACAATCAACAAAGCCACTTCACTTGATGTTGGTGCATTATATCGGCCTTTATGTTCAGATGGAGGTTTTCTTTTTGCATTGATCACAACTTTAAACTCCTCGCCTTTTGGAGCATTCTCCATTGCGGTTTTAAAATCTCTTATATAAGGATTATGATTGTGTAAAAGTTTTTGAAGTTGTAAAATTATGCTAGCATTTAAATTAGGAATAACTTGGGATCTAATTTTTGACTCTTTTTCATCATCACCAACAAAATAAATCTGTAAAAATGATGGGGTTTCCTGCGAAGAAGGTAAAAGACTGCCAATTCTATGGTAAATCTGGCCTTGGATCTTAAAGGTTGGCATAAAGTTTCCTTCACGTACCTCATTTGCACCAAAAGACGTCTTTTGAAAACAGCTATTGTATTTTCTAATATTTGTTAAAAAATGTTTAGACTCTGGATGATTGTTAGTAAGGAGGCTTTGTAGTGGTTCAGGAACCTGTTCATGGTGAGGGAGTTTAACTTTTCCATTCAAACAACAAAGACCTGGGCTTTCCTCTTTCCATTTTTTTGCATAACAATGTTTAAAAATATTTTGTTCACCCATAGAAACAATCCTGTCATTAATGTAATCGGTATTGCAGTTATAATTAAATCCTGATAAAAATTTAACTTTCCATGGTATTAATCGTCTATTCTCATTATATATTTTAACAGCTTTTTGATTGACATTAGGTTTTTCTTCTGTATATTTTTTTACTGCCTTCCTATTGACATCAGGGTTCCTATCTGTATATTTCTTTACGGCTTTCCTATTAACATCAGGATTCCTATCTGTATAATTCTTTACGGCTTTCCTATTAACATCAGGATTCTTCCCCGTATATTTCTTTACTGCCTCTCTATGAACATCAGGGTTTTTGTCTTCATATTTTTTAACGGCTTTCCTATGTTTTTGAACCTTACCTATATTTGTGAATCTTGCACGGCGTTTTTTTCCTCTTTTTTTATCATTAGTTTGTTGAAAGTTTGATAAATTTACAGAGTCATCAGATTTGTGAATGTTGATATTCACATTAGTTTGGTACTGGCTATTGGAAATATAGTTCATATCAGAAGAAGGGAATGCACTGTGAGTTTTATCATTGGCAAGGATTGTATCATTTAGTGTAGTGTCGTCAAAGCTATCAACATTGGGCTGTTGTAGGTGATGAGTGTCATATTGAGGTATAAGTGGTTCAAAATGTGCTGACATCATATTGCCAGTGCACCTAAACCGTAATATGGGCCTTCCCTCGACATATGCAAGAGGTTCTAAAATTATATTTCCATCACGATGTATCACAAGATGGTATGGAAATATTTCTTCGGCTGCCTTAATTTCACATGGGGTGGCTTATGTTGTGTGAAGGGACATGCTCGCCTGGTACTCAGCTTGGCTTGTATAAATGTTTCCACAAGGCAACATTGTAAACAGTTGTAACCGTTGCCAGTTATTACAAACATGTTGTACGACACTTTGTCGCAATTGATACGCCTGCAAGAAATTTCCAAAGAGGAAGTATGATAATGAATAGAAAAAGCATGAACCATCACCTTTAGTAGGTACTATACGATGAGGCACCATATAATTGTCAATAACAATAGGCTCCATTTTGCATCATACTTAACATGTTAAAACTGTCCCAATATCACAAATTTATAGCATGTGTTGAATTAAATTTGAGAACAATAAAATAAACAAAGAAATAAAAACAAATAAATAAATAAAGAAACAATAATTAAAACTCACTTACATTATTGAAACAGTGTTCATACACAATGTTCACTTAACATGTTAAAACTTTATTTAAAAAAATATTATAATCACAAATGTTTAACACGTGTTGAAGTAAATATGATTAGAAAGTAAAACTCAAGTACATTAATAAAGTAGTATTCAAACAAAGATAAATATGCTTTAACAGTATAATAAGTTTTAACTCATTACATATGAACAAACTTTAGCTGAAATTATTTATGTTTAGATCAGCTGTTTTTTAAACAATGATTAAAACATATGGCTAAGTTTTAATTCCTTACACATAAACAAACTTTAGCAGAAATTATTTATGTTTAGATCAGCTATTTTTTAACATATGGCTATCAATACTTTGTGTTATCTCCAGTACCAGGAGACCGAGCTAAAGCTCGATTATGAGCAGGGCAATGATTTCAATAATTATTGAACGTTTAAAAAATATACAAACAGTTTATTTATGTGTACACCGACAAAATTATAAAATTTTAAACAGGCCTAAAATATGTTAACAACAATTAGGCCTAATTATTAATTGCAGAATTATTCATACACTCAAAACTATGCTATAGAAATGGGGCAGGCCTATATTAAAAAAATTAATAATTTGAATTTAATTTCTATTAACTTTTACTTTTTTTCTAACAAGTTAAATTTTGAAATCAGCCATTTAATGTATTAAGAATAATTACAGGATTATGAACATCGTTATAGACCAGTTTTAAAACTGCCGTTTTCGAGAAAATATTTACAAATATAAAATTTTCACTCATTAAGTTTGGGTTAAAAGATTTTATTCAGTAAAAACAACCCGAATATAAGAAACAGCTGTTCATTAATAAATATTGGATTATTGAGTTTAGAGAGTCCCTTGGCAGTGGTTTCATTATAGACAAATGTTTATATACTATTCATGTGCTGACTTTTAAACATAAAACAACAAGTCAGCTGTTCCATTGTTCGTTTATTATTTTCTAACCTGACATTGATATTATTGATAGTGAGTTGTAGTTAGGCTATTTAAGAGTTGTTATAACTTAAGACGTAAATTGTCGCCTCGGCTTCAGCAAGCGTAGTAAAAATCTTATGTGCAACACGAGCGCAAAGTGTCTTTGCTGCATTCGAGACAATTGTCAAACGTTTCCCTCGTGCAGCAAAGTGTCACTTTGCGCACATGTTGTACAAATAGCTATTATGGGCCCTATTTAATGAAATAGTTCATACATTCACAAACGGACTCTATTTTTAACAATTTTTACCACATCGGTTTTAATGTCGACAAATAAGAACTAATTTCAATTTTAAATTTCTAATTACAGTAACCAAAATAAAAGATATATTTCATTAATTAGGTTAATTAGTTTTTTGATGTTTTATAACGTTTATTAACATTTATGTTTTCTAAAGTGGCTAATTTTGAAACTGAATAAATAACCTGCAAATTTTACGATCAGTGTAATCAGTTGATTGCATCTCTAGTTGTATGGTTAACCCAGGTAATGTTTGCTCTTTGGCCTTCCTGTAGCATTGCTAGTAATGTTTACAATAATTTCCCCTTTTGTAGTCGGCGTAATCACACGAACAGTACAAGGACATTTTTAAATAATCGGAAATGTATTATTATCGAGGAAACAATAGTTGACTCTTGAGAATGTTTTGTCAGTTTCATCATTGTACGGTATTCGTTAAACAATATAAAAGTGTTAGGTTAGAAAATGTTTTCGCAAAGAAATCAGTCTCGCTGCAAATAGACCTAACCTATAAATATAAATTTATCGCAGATTTGTAGAAGAGCAATCGTGTCACACAACTTATTGTTAAGCGGAGTTGGGTCGATGTTTGTGTCGAATCAATCGATTTTCCTGTCGCGATTATGTTCAGTTTTCTTCTAGACGTAGCAGAGTGGAGTAGTGGAAAGTAAAGAGTGTTTTTAAACGTCGACAAACTGTTTCCGAACCGGTGCCGAGTGGATACTTGCGTGATTAGGAACAAAAGTCAATTGGCATTATGTCAAAATACAAGAGAACATGAAGGTAAGATTATTCCGAAATACATTTATTGATTTAATGATAAACGTTCGGAGTTTGTTCTGACAAATTGAAGGTAGAGTAAAACTAGGGAAGGTCTGTTCACGTAAGGTAATGTTATTGCGCTCGAAGAGTTACATTTTTTATACACAGAGGGTAAAAATAAGTCATGATACACCTCGGTATAATTTAAATGGATTGCTAATCAATGTAAAACTTCTACATACCTATTATAACACTTTTTCTGGCGTTTAAGAATGTTTAAAAATGTTGCCCCATTTTTGAAGTGGTAAAGACACTCTACAAATTCATATAGACGTAGTTATATACATAAATAACGCTATTTAAAATTAATATACATAGCTTGAAGCTTTAAATATGTTGACATTGATTCTTCAGTGAGTTCTGAATCAATTGAGCCTTTTCTCTTCTTATATGCGGTGCAACTTTGTATCGAATGTTTTTTTCTTTCCTTTTCCTTAAATTATAGGTGTGCGAGAATTTTTATGATAGTGAATATTTGCATCTATAAATTAATTTTAGTGTATGTACAGTATCCATGGCATTAAAGAAATGTAAACATATGAGTGACTGGCGAATGAAATGAGCATTCAGATATCCATTAAGACAGTTTTTATTGTAACATCGTTTTACTTAAAAGCTGATGGTATAGATTATTCCTAAAAATTATTTCTTAAATGAGGTTCAATTGGCTAAGAATAACAAAGTTTAAATTTTCAAGTTAGTTATACATTGTGGGTGAAAAGTCTGAGAAATGCTTTATATTTCATATATAAGGAAATTTCAAGGTATGTGCGATTGAGGAACCTAATCTACGTAAAATTACTATTTTATTAAGATGTCGAAATTTTGGTCCCCCATTTCACCATTTTGAATGGAACTTTTTTATAAATAGAAAATTAATAATACGATTCAATGTAAATGAATGCAAATATTCTTCAGAACGGTTTGGGGTATGGATGTGCTGTTTTCCTTATTTATTTGAATTTATTTATTTTTAATTTATTACAACTTTTCTTCATTATTGTTAAAATTGATGTAAATTAAATTAATACCTTTTGATTTGATTGTTTGATAATGTTTAGATAATGTTTAATTGTATTTCACATTAAAATTTGATAGGTAAGAAGTATATTTCATTTTACATTAAGTGATATGATTCAATGTAAATAAATGCAAATATCTTCAGAACGGTTTGAGATATGGATGTGCGGTTTTCCTTATTTATTTGAATTTATTTATTTTTAATTTATTACAACTTTTCTTCATTATTGTTAAAATTGATGTAAATTAAATTAATACCTTTTGATTTGATTGTTTGATAATGTTTAATTGTATTCCACATTAAAATTTTATAGGTAAGAAGTATATTTCATTTTACATTAAGTGATATGATTCAATGTAAATAAATGCAAATATCTTCAGAACGGTTTGAGATATGGATGTGCGGTTTTCCTTATTTATTTGAATTTATTTATTTTTAATTTATTACAACTTTTCTTCATTATTGTTAAAATTGATGTAAATTAAATTAATACCTTTTGATTTGATTGTTTGATAATGTTTAATTGTATTCCACATTAAAATTTGATAGGTAAGAAGTATATTTCATTTTACATTAAGTGATATGTTCAATGTAAATAAATGCAAATATCTGCAGAACGGTTTTAGATATGGATGTGCGGTTTTCACCATTGATTTTGTCTTAAAATTCTACATTGAAATGATGTAGCACATGCAAACTCCTATTTAAAAAAAGTTGCATTCAAAATGGTGGATCAAGATGGCGGATCAAATTTTTGACATCTTAATAAAATAGTATTTTTACATAGAGTAGGTTTCTCAATCACCTTCAAATTGTCCTTATATACGAAATATTAAACCGTTCTCAGACTGTTCCACGCTGTACAAAAACCCTCTTAAAGCAGTATTTTATCAATATCGAATCAAAACCAAATGGAAAATATTAAATTTATATTATTTACCCAGTCACGGTTCGGGGAGGGGGTGGTAATTCAAATTATAGGCACAGAGAATTGTTAGAAGATGTGGATGAAATTGGATAAACAATTTTGGAGAAATCATAATGAAAATTGCATTCCATTCTGAGTTTTCTTGTTCAAAAATCTCTGTGGAAAAGATTATAAATTATTGCTTTGTAAAAATGTTGTCAAAATAGTTAATAATTGCATTAATATTTAAAATATATGTGTCAGTAATGAAAAATAAACCATAAAATTTTCAGGTTTATAATTTGATTACTCATTACAAACATCATGTTATATCTTGAAGGAAATATTACTGAGCATGTGAGTTCGTTGAAGGACGTTTTGCGTTGGGAAATCCAACAATGGTCACTAAATATCAGCTGTTAGGTTTGATAGTTGTAATGCAAAATTAATGTCGCAACTTGTGTTGTTTCTTTCCTCATTTTATAACGATAGTGTAGTGGTGTTAGGTAATTGTAGTATCTTTATATATAATACGTGAAGCTGTTTTTTGTAAACACAACTCCTCCCTTATTTCTGGACCAATTTTAATGTTTGAGGTTTCAAAAAATTCGTCTCATTTCGTAGTTTTGCAATAAGGTTTTAGATGTCAAAAATTCTTATCCTTAATGGCGTGAGCTAATCTCAAAGGTCGGGTTTTCCCCATAAGATTAACATGGAAAATATTTAAAAACCATTTCTATACAAAACAGCTGTTTATAATAAGAAACAAACTAATCCAGCTGATTTCGTGGATGTAAATAACGATGATTACAGTATTCAGAAGGTTATAAAAACATTTTAATACAAAACAGCTGTTTATAATAATACAGCTGTTTTGTGGAAGTAAATATTGATTTGTATAAGGGAGGAAATGAATTATTTATTCAAATTATAAAATTTACGAACTAATTTGTTTTGAACATTTAACATTATTTACGATCTTAGTTTTGAGGTTATTATTTATAACTTTTTTGTTAGGTTTTTGATTAAGTGTAGACCTGAGCCTTACTGGTTCTTTTAACCTTTATTATTACTGCTGTTATAAAATGTAAGAAATAATTTGATTTGAACATTTAACATTATTTACCATCTTAGTTTTGAGGTTATTATTAATCCTACACTTTTATTATAAATAAAACATAACATATGTTTTTAGAAGGTCGCACCGGGGGTTGGCGTGCGGAGCACGCAGGGGTCTCCCCTAGTTTAACATTATTTACCATCTCATCTTTAGGGTTATTAGTGTGATTGAATCAATTCAGGCAGCAGCTGGTTTTCTGAGCTCCTGAATTCTACTGGAAAGCTGTGGACATTTTGGTTTGTTTTGATATTTTTTTATGCCGAGTTGTGCAGTTTTTGTCATTGAGTGTTTTGGTGTACTTCAAACTCAAATCAATGCATTTTCTATAGAGTTATATGTGTTTTTTTATTTGAAGAAAGATATATTATTCAGATATAGACATAAATATAGAAAGTTGTTCAGTTATCTTTCTTTCTGCTTCTATTTGTACAACATAGCAGATTAGATAAAAGATCACATAATCTGATAAGTTCAGAAACTACCTTACTTAAGAGTTGATCTTTGGACTTCTTGTACTTGAGCCT
>JAGFPH010016641.1:0-18983 GCA_018207615.1 Philaenus spumarius
TGTATATTACCTCAACACTTTCAACACGATAGTAAATGCGCCTTAAAGAGTGCTAAATATTTCTACGATCTGTGTGTGAATGGTCCTCTGGAGCGGCTTAAAAACCCCTAAGACTGAGTGGCCCTCTGGCGCGGGAAGCTGTACTGCTATAATCCCCGTAAGGCTGAATGTGTGTAAAATAAAAAAAAATAATAATAAAAAAAAAGAAAAGAAAAATAACAAAAAAAATAAATAAATAATTACAAAAATGTAATTAAAATATTAATAATTACAAAAATGTAATAAAAATATAAATTGGGAGGCTACATTTTGTAATGGAGTGGTAGTCACCGGGAGTAGCGATGGTTTGGGGCTACTTCCTTAAGGGTGGACCTTCCGTTCACCCTGGTTGTGGGATGCTACTTTAAAAAATGTGTGTGTGTATGTGTGTGGAAATTTGCAATAAAAGTTGCATAAAAAAAATTTGATTGTTCCAGATAATGGATATTATTGAATTGTTTGTCGGGGAGGAGCTCCCAAACCTATTTTTTGTAAGTAGAAATAAAAGATAACTTTCTTAACAGTATAAAATTGAAATGTAGCTATATCTGTTTGTTTTGTTTTATAGGAACAACCAAGACGTATGGTTCATTTTAGAGATGGAATGAACATTATATTCTATATAGTAAACGATTTCGAACAGAGAGAGGCGAGAAATGGTTTCTGTTGGATAAGGGAAGCCGTAGAGAGAAGAAGAAGAAGGGCAAATAAAAAGAAAATGTGCACACAATGATGATAAGTTCGCATTTAACGTGACTTTATCTGTTTTTGTTTTTTTGTTTTTATAGGAAAGGGAATATATCATCGGAGAAGACGACGGGGATATAGATTGGGCAGAGTACTTCTTCCAGTATCCCGATGAGGTGTCTTCAGACGAAGAACCTCTCCAGTGGGAGCTGGAGAGGATACTGGGGAGGGATATTTGAAAATAAAAAAAAATAAAAAAAATATTACGATTGTTTTGTGTATTTTTATTTCTGTGTTGTTATTATTTGTGTAAAAATGATCTTCCTAACTGTAAAACAGTTTTAATTTTGTTTTACCTCCTTTCAGACCTGATTTTTTTTTTTCGAGGATGATATTTTCCTGCTTAATTATGACTAAATATAATTTTAATAGTTTTTGAATTTTGAGAAATATTTATGTGTACAATAGTACACAGTAGGTTTCGAACTGTTTGATATTTAACAAGACCTGTCTAAATAAAAATTAATGTTTTTCATACCAGTTTTCTATAATTTTATTCTTAAAAATGCAATATAAAATAAGAACTATAGTAATTTGTCATAGATATGTGTATTGTGTTTAATTCCAAGCAAATCACATTGTGCGATCACAAATCGCACAAATTAACCTTTTGCACTCTATTTATTTGGCACTTGGCTGCTCCACCAGCTCCAATTAAAATATTACTGTTTGCAGAATTATAATAATAGAGTTTAGAGCCTAATAAAAAAATATGTTTTTTTATGAATTTAAAAGTAGTAATTTATATATGATTAGAGCTTTAAAAATAGTTTTTACAGTAAATATGTCTGTTTAAGTATGTCAATTGTATTTATATTTATTCAAAAATTTATTTTAACAATAACATTTTTGCGAAATAATGGTACATAACCACGTTAACGTATAGTTTAAACAGTTGCCATTTCTCAACACAAAATAAAACAAAAACAGGGTCTTTACATTATTTACATTAACAAAATTTACACAAAACTGCAAAATAATAACGTACAGTAAAAATAAATTCTACTTGAAAAAGCGTAAACAAAGGTTACAAGGCGCAGGATAAAAGACGATGCTATTTGTATTTCTTGATCATGACTGGCAACAGCTGCTCAACTTCATAAAATATATTCCACAGCCAATATAATCTGTCACTGGTTTCTAAACTGTTTTAACAACATTGAAGTCTCATTAGACCGAAAACCACAGATTCTACACTTGTTTAGAACATAGAAATCATATTAAAACGTGTGTCGGAATGAGTCCGACAGTGGAGCGCAACGGCAAATTAGCGATGTCGGAATAAGTTCGCTTATGAAGCGCAAAAGGTTAAAACTAAACTTACAAAAATATCAGTTTTGTAGTCACAAAATAGGCTATTTACAAAAGTAAATAAACAGCTGTTCAATAATGTTTAATTCTAAAAGTCATATATACTGTACACAATTAGTGTACGTCAACATTAGCAAAATAATACAGGCAGTCGTGGACTGTCGTCAGAAGTGAAAACATTTTAGCTTCATATAGTTAACTTTATTTTTGAGTTATTAAGAAGTATTTTTAATCAATGTATTAATGTTGTAATGGTATCTTAAATAATTGCAAAGATGCGACAGAGCCTTAAATAATTGTGGAGATAAGATAAAAAAATTGGTATGTCAAATATAACCATCTGTTTCTTTTTACATGACCGGAGCCAGGTACGACAGCTCTAAAAAGTTTTCCTTATTTACCTGATCGAAGCCTGGTACAGCGGCTATAAAAAATAACTTATTTACTTGAACTAATATGTTTTGGGGCACCAGCAATTTGGGAAATAAGTCTACTCACGAAGGCGCTAAACAGCTGCCTGTGTGTACACAATATGATAGTAGAATTTGTTTGCGCCTAGTAGTTTCGCAAGTTGCATTACTTGGCTTCGAACCATGTACTTGTATGATATTTTAAGTTTTGGTCGTTTTGGGGAACCAAGCGAACTATAAGGTCGCGTAAAAAAAAACAAAATGTGCACAAAATATCCTTCATTTATATTTTTAGGAAAAACTTTCATTTTCGTAGTAAGAATCTCAGAATAGTTACTTCCGTTCAAAAACGTACTTGCGTTTGTTGGAAAAACGAACTCGTCCAAGTGACTTAGACAACCAACGTGTGTACCAAATTTCATGAAAATCGGACTTAAAATGAGGCCACTAGAGTGCGAACACATATATGTAACATTTTAATGATACCCAAAACGTGTTCTGGGGACCGTGATCAGTGCTCATTTACTACTCTCAACCTCAGGTCTCACCATAATAGTCACTGCAATAGCTCATTTTTCCTATGGAAATTCGCTAATAAACCTAGTCTATACCGTAAGCCTAAAACGATAAATAATTTCCGTACTTAACAAATTAAACCAAGACGTAGTTTTAAAATGGAAAGTATTAAAGACAATTCGATTAAGAAACCAGCCAAGACACTAGGTAGACTGGCACGTTCCAGTTTTGGAACGTTGCCAGTCTACCAGCCAAGACGCTCGGTAGACTGGCAACGATCCAAAACTGGAATGATGCCAGCGAGTCCGGTTAGACATTCCATGGCCTCGTTCAGTTTTAAATATGAAAGTTGTTAGTTAAGGTGTGTCTATTTCGTGTGTGCTTGAAATCGTGTAAGTCAAATTTTAAATATTATTTATACATTTTAACACTTTAACCGATAAATTAGTTATTGAAATAAGACTACTTAATTAAATTACAATGTGTTTAAAAATTTTACTTGTTTAAACTTTTAAAATGTTCGCAAAGATTTTGCAATATTTAATAGTCACACTTTAAAAATGAATCTAAATTAACGTTACATAATTCTAAAACAAAATACTTATTATTTGTTCAAATGTATCTAGATAAATAAAATTAAATAAAACCCTGTGGTCTTACAGATTTATACAAGAGTAAATGTTAACAGAAGTTTTTAATATTTTTATCAACGATAATTAATTGTTTTGATGTTAATAATTATTAAGTTGAACAATTTCGTAAGATACCTAATATCACAAATTAAATTCTAGTGGAATTAAATTAATTAGCACATTTTAGTTTATTCCTGAGCGATTGACTAAACATACTTTTGACAACTGCAGAATAAATTAACCATATTTTTAGGTTAGGCCTTAGAATCAACTTATTTGTGTTAAATGATAACTCTTTTTCGTTACTCGATTATCTGTTGGTTTAAATCAATATTTTAAAACTGTTAATGTTTTTCAACGGTACAAATTAGGAACTTCAAACTGATTTTTATAATATTTGCTTTGAGGTAATAAACTATATAACTAAAACCTTTATCATCAATATATTTTTATACAAATTTAAAGAAGAGATACCATTAATTTAACAGCTGATTTAACCTAAAATCTGTAATACTTAAGCAAACCCAGTGTAGATTACAGTTTGGGGGTTATGTTTAGGTAGGTCTTAATGTTGTTTGTAAATATTTTGTTTTTTAAATTGTGTATTTCTAGTGTGTATCTAATTAATGAGCCTGTGATTTCACGGGAGTTTACTAGTTATCAGTAAAAATCGGTTTGACCTTTTCTATTCCAGTGTAGTTAAAATCCGTGTTTTCCTACAAGTTTATTTATTTACATTTGTTTATAAATAACAGTTTTCCTATATAATCTTACAGTGTAAACAATCTAACTAACAGCTGCCATGCTAGTTAAACAGATGGTTAATAGATGGCAATTTTCATTAGGAACATACAAAGTATAATATACAAGTTTTATAATCAATTTTTGATATTAAAACATGAATTTTGAGCTGATTGTCTATTTTACCGGTGTAACGGTTAAGGAAAGCTTTAAAATGATGCCTTATTCATGTAATTTGATGATGTATTAAGGAAGTTATGGCCTAAATGTTATGGATGTTTAAAAAAAAATAGCCTTGAGAAATAATATATGCGATTTATATTTTTAACAACGCCCAGAAAATATTAAATTATTCCAGTACAGAGTTGATGTTATATTGTAATATTTTCAAAGCTGTAGTAGGTTTGAATTAGTATACATTTTTTACAGAATCAGTAACAATTACGTTAAGTGTTTAAAAACAAAATCATCACATAAACAAAAGTTACACAAACCTGCAAAATAATAACGTACAAAAATAATAAATACTACTTTAACAAAAGTAAACAGCAGTTAATAAATAGTCGTTTCTTTGTGGTAATTCACTCATAAAGTTGAAGTCTGTAA
The DNA here is from genome assembly GCA_018207615.1 of Philaenus spumarius. NCBI lineage: Eukaryota > Metazoa > Arthropoda > Insecta > Hemiptera > Aphrophoridae > Philaenus > Philaenus spumarius. The sequence continues at coordinate 5,003 of JAGFPH010016641.1, forward strand.
TTTAAATTAATAAACAACATTATGTAAAACTAATAAACCGTTAATCATTCAAAGACGCCCATTTTAACTACTTTTAAAAACTACAAAATATACTTAATATTTTTTTAACAAAAATGTAAGGGTCATTACATTATATACCCATTAACAGCTATTTTGAACTTTGTATTTCTAAATTTTAGGTTAGGTTTTTATTAAAGTGTGGCCTGAGTCTTGCTGATTGTTCCAACCTTTATTATAACTGCTGTCATAAAATATGCGAAATATTTTTATTTGAACATTTAACATTATTTACTGTCTTAGCTTTGGGTTATTATTAATACTTTGTTATAGAGAAAACATAACATGATTATGTGTATAGAAGGTTCCAACGGGGTTGGCATGCAGAGTACGCAGGGGTTTCCAATATTAATATTACTGAGAGTTTTGATTTTGTTTGCATGTAGGGGGTAATTTCTGGAAACTACTGAACCGATTGAAAACAGTTTTACTAATAAAAAGTTACACTATCCCTGAGTAACATAGACTATAATTCATTTTGATACACACATTTTTTAGTTCAATATTTGTAAATTTAATCGGACGAATTCTTAGGTTATGTCTATAACCAACACATATTGTTTCTTCAGAGTAATTACATTTATTACCGCAGCAACCAAATGAATAAAATAACAGATAAAACAACTATTAATTTTCTAATTAAAAGTTGATTTCAAACTTTGAAGCAATTATTTGTATTTCTAACTTTTAGGTTAGGGTTTTAAAGTGTAGACCTGAGTTTTGCTGTTTGTTAACTGTTGATATAGAATATAAGAGATAATTTGATTTGAACGTTTAACATTTTTATCATCTTAACTTTTGGGGGTAATAACAGATTATTCTGATACAATATCAATTTTTACCATTGAATAGAGCTTTAATCTATGGAATTGACTACATTTCAACTCTATAATTGGGACTATTCAATCAACACATAGTTTGGAATACGACATCGGACAAAACTAATAACGTAGTTTGGACAATACAACACTAACAACAAAATGGACAATTCCTAACGCAAAAAAAACTAGAAAATTAATTTGAAATACAGTATACAGCACTAACCAATGAAAAAATCCTAACACGAAATGTAATTAAAAGACTGTACAATAAGATTAAAAATAATTACAAAAAGAGCCTAACACCAAGTTTTATAGAGTTGTTTCAGAAATGTTGCAAAATAATAATAATTTAGAAATGTAAAATATTTTTGGAAAATAAAACTTCCTATTCAAAGGGTAGAAGTTGATATTGTATCAAAATATATTTTGAAAATGATAAAATATTTTAACTTACCAGCAGCGGTTGTGTTTCACTTCGCACTGTTTAAACGCGACACTGAAGTTCAATTTGTTTAGAGGGTCTTATATACGTAATTTTAAAAATCTAATTGTAGGTCAGCTTTCACATTGCTGCACTTTCCCAAAAGTGCAACGTACTTGTTTTGGAAGTGCATGGCTTCATTTCAACAACGTGGAAAGACACTTTCTAAAAGTAATACAGGGTGTTCCAATATACTCCATAGAAAAAGTGTGCATCGATCAGCGTTCTTAGACCATGGTTTTAAGGTATCATTAAAACTGTAGATACAGGGTGGTTCAGGACTTTGGGGTTTCATTTATTTTGCTGGTGTAATGGGTGTGCATTGATCCTGGTTCTTGGACCATGTTTTAAGGTGATGTTGAAATTATGGATATATTTTTAGGGTTAGGTGATTTCAAAATAACAAGTACAATATATATAGATTAAATTTCATTTATTTGTACATATTGATACATTTATTTATTCCCACCAGTAATTCCTGAATTTACAATTAATCAAAACACAAGTACATAATTTTGCTATAAATCCTGTCCGTAAACAGTTATGGCAGTTGAACAGCTGGTCTTCGGTAAACCGCGTACATATCTTGTCACAGCAGGTAAATCCCTCAAAGTTCGTTTTGTATAGGACCAGTTTCATTGATTTCTTCTGTTCCGTTACACATTTACAGTGACAAAAACTATAACATTTGCAGATGTTACATGCCTTCCCATCAACTTGACATTTAGGTTGCTCAAAACATTGCAACTTACAACAATACAGTGTATACTTCTCCATCTCTCAGAATAGAATGAGGGATGGCCGCTTTGTGCGTGGTGATAATATCCAGCGAGGGGCTTGGTTAACATATTGGGGGCTTGGTTCAGTTAGGGAGAGGGGGGCTTCGTGGGGTTTGGTTAAGCTATTTAATTGAACTGGGGAGAGGGGGGCTTCGTGGGGTTTTGGAGAGGGGGGCCATGTGGGGATTGGTGAGTGGGGGCAAGTGGGGAATAGATGGGATGGGTGGGAGAAGGGGATTTGATGGAGTGAGCTAAGGTGGGACAAAGTAAGTGGGGCTTAAGTGGGGAGATGGGGCAAGTGGGGAATCTCCTCAACCAATCAGGGGCTTGGCTCCACATACTTTTACCCCCTCTACTTTGTTTTGGACCAATCAGAGGCTGTGCCCAGGTATCATAGTATACTACTACTTACTTTCGATTAGCCTAGATAAATGGCCTATTTAAACGCACTTACCAATGCACGCTGCTTTACTATGCAATAATTCAATTAAATTTCAAAATTGGATTATGTATTTTATCGTAGGTTATGCCATGCCAAAATCATTATTACAACTTTTAAAGTACTAGTTTTTAAATTATGTTACCAAATTTGTTGGAGTAAAACGAATAAATTTGCAACAAAACTTCGAGTCTTGCTTGAGCTGTGTGCTATCTTCAACAAAGAGAAACCCAAAGAAGAGAAGTGGAAGTGGAAGTTAGATCGAGTTTTGTAAGCCTTTTAGATATAGTAATTCTAATTAGCATTGCATGTAGGCCTATCATACAATCAGATTTTATCATTTGTAATCAACTCCTATAAAAGCGAGTGTACGTCCATACGTACATGAGTACGTAAGTACGTGAGTAACATATACAGTAATATAATATTCACCCATCATCTGTAATACTTCCAAAACCCAGCGTAGATTATACTTTGGGGTTATGTTTACAACTTCACTCGTAATTATTTCTTGTGAAGTTGATTTTTTACATATGAGTTATAAAACTAATGTATGCATGAAGTTATAAACTGTATATAAATACAACCTTTTATCATCAATATATTCGTTTAACAAATTTAAACCTATTCGTTTAGCTTCGGAAACATTCGTACATATTCGTATAACTTATACACATATTCGATTATTAATTTCTTCACTATAATATTAATAACTTCTAAATCGTTTGCTCTATCAATATGAAATAAAAAGCAATTAAAAGATAATATTTGTAACTTTCTTTAAAGATACAATAACGTATGTAAATACAAAATTTTAACAAATAGGCTTACAGTTTTATAATCCTTATAATTGTACACATTTACCGAGTTCAAAATTCCCGTCAGCATATTAGTTAGGTAACGGTTAGGTAGGCCTAAATAAAGTATGTTGTTTTTAAATAGTATTTTTTGAAAATTATGTATTTCTGATGTGTATCTAATTAATCTGCCTATGATTTTTCACGCGGGCTTACTAGTTTATTTTAAACATTCTGTAAGTTACTTTTTAATTTTGTAAACTAATAAAAAATGAAAATGAATTACTAATTGGGTACTTGCATACCTATTACTCAGCTAATAAAAAAAATAATTGCTGATTTAATTTCTTTCAGACAATGTAAAGAAGAAGAAGAAACTATATTAAGTACAGTACGACTTGTAACATGATTTTAATTTTCTGAACTAACTATTGGCAACACTTTTTAAAATGTAATGCCTACATTTATAATTTTTGAACAAGGAAATAAGAGATTAGGGTAAATTCGAAATAATTATAGAATTATGCAAAACCTAGGCCCATAATATTTATTATTGACGTTCTAATTTTTTATTTTAGTATTGGACATAGGTAAATTTAAATAAATACTGCAACCTTAACCAGAGTAGAAAGCGGCAGACTATGATGTATCTCTTATATAAAATGCAATGTCCTGACTGATGATCAACGCAGAGCCGATTCTATCAAAGCTAGAGACTTGAAATTTGGAAGGTACATCCGTCCAATAATGTAGAGGCGTACTAAGAAAGGATTTTGCAAAATTTTGAATTTAAAGGGTAGAAAATGCAAAAAATTCATCCCTCCCATAAGCAGCCATATAAAAGATGAAACAGCTGATTCGTATTTATTAATGTGTTATTCTGGTTACTATGGTGATAATTCAAAACTCTTTCAAAAAAAGTGTGTTGATTTTATAATAATAGGCCTAACCTAAAATTGTGTTAAACCTTTGGTCCAAATAAGCTGTTTTATTTATAATGTGTAACAATAATATAATGTTAAATTGTAATATTAGATGTTTGAATTATTATATTTCATAGGTTTTAAAGGCCTAACCTAAAATTGTATTAAACTTTTGATTCAAATCAGTTGTTTTATTAATTATGTGTAACAATCATTAGGCCTATGTTGAATTACATGGGATACGAATTACAGGATGTTGAATTACACGGGATACGAATTACAGGCTTTCAAAGTTTCAAATTAAGCAATAGCGAAGCATTGCCGGGTCCACTAGTAATATTATAAAGGAGAAAAAAACAGGCAGTCGTGGGACTGCCGTCAGAAGTGAAAACATTTCAGCTTCATATACAAGTACAGTAGTTAACTTTATTTTCGAGTTATTAAGAAGTATTTTTAATCAATGTATTAATGTTGTAATAGGATCGTTGTAAACATAACCTCAAACTATAATAAACACGGGGTTTACAGATGATGGGTGAAATCAGCTGTTATATTAAATGTTACTCGTACATACATTCGCTTTTAATTGTTGGTGACGGTGACGTCCCTCGAGTTCAATGATTTTTCCTAACGCAAAAAAGTGTCTAACGCGCCTAAAGAAGTTTTCACTTCAAAAAGTTTGTTTATTAAAACTTAGGCCTTACTCAACAAATATCAGCTGATGTTGATGAAACGTTTAGGCTGCTATGGTTTCAGTAATTTAATTGTCATCAGTATCATGAGCACTTTCATTACTTTACGCTAGTCAGTGCGCGCTTAGGCCTACAGCTCGATTTTGTTGTTGTAATTTAGACCTTTAGTTTTTCTAATTGAACTCTTTCACCAACAAAAATATATAGGTATTATTTTCGGTATTCATATCACGGGATATAGCTATTTGTGGTATTTGTACCGATCATCTGCGTTGTAACTACTTTTTTTAAAATTTAATAAGCTTAATTTCTTCACTTTGGAGATTTTTTCAACTTTTCTTGTTACTGATAACAACTTTAACTTTATCTAAATTATTGTTGTGTACCTGATAATGTCAGACCTAGAAAGGGAATTAATTTGTATCTTTAACATTTCCGTAATGATTTTAAAAGTTTTTTTTCAAACAACCAAAAACCAGATCCATGATGCGGTCCTCTCTATCAACTTCCCAGTACAACATAAATTAATTTTATTGATAATACTAATATTCTGCATCTATAACTTCGGCAATATCTTTATCTATACTGTATATACAAATAAAATCCAAATACCACTCACTGACTCATCACGGAATCTCAAAAACTACCGAACGGATTACTATGAAATTTGTTATGTAGCTTCCTCTAGGGCCGAGGGTGCTCGCTAAGAAAGGTTTTCAAAAAGTTAGAAATTTTAGGGGGAGGGGGGGGCTGGTCAACGTTACTAAATCACGATTTCTCCAAAACTATTGAACGGATTGGAATGACATTTGGTATGTATGTAGCTTCTTCTAGGGCCATAGGTGCTCGCTAAGAAAGGATTTTAAAAAATTCGAAATTTTAGAGGGGGTTAGGAGGGTTAAAGTTACTAAAAATCCCCATAAGAAATAAATAGTGTAATATATTTTTTTTGTTAATATACATTTTCATTTCGATTTGTCTACCCGTGCAAAGCCGGATCGGGCAGCTAGTAAATATATAATTCTTCTGTAGGCCTACATGGGTTTGTGACTGAACTCCTCCTATACGCCTGGACCGATTTTGATGAAATTTTTTGTTTGTGTTTGACTGGGTCCATAGATGGTTTATATGCACAATTATTGAACCCGATAGGGTTGAAGCAACCCCTAAAACAGTAACTATTGTTCTTTATATTTACCTTAAAGCTAGAAATATGAAATTTTTTACATTTATTTCTTACAAAATACATAAAAAATAAACAAGTTTTACATTTTGTTACATGCAAAGGGGTGAAAATGTAGTAACAACCCCTAAAACAATAAATATTAACGGATATACTTTCCTTTAAGCTAGAGAGTTGAAAATGTGTACATTTATTTCTTACAAGGTAGGCCTACATATAAAAATAAACCTGTTTTAAATTTTTTTGCATGCTGCAAAGGGGTAAAAATGTAGTAACAACCATTAAAATAATAAATATTAATTGTTATACAGTACTTGAAGTTAGAGAGCTGAAATTTTGTAAATTTGTTTATTATGTCTTACAAGATACATAGCAAATATGAACCAGATTTGCATTTTGATGCTTAGGCCTATTTCTAAGGGTAAAAATGTGATAACAACCCCTAAAACAATAAATATTAATTGATATACTTTCCTTTAAGCTAGAGAGTTGAAAATTTGTACATTCATTTCTTACAAGATACATATAAAAATAAACTGGTTTTACATTTTTTGCATGCTGCTAAGGGGTGAAAATGTAGTAACAACCAGTAAAATAATAAATATTAATTGTTGTACTTTTCTTAAAAATAAAGAGCTGAAATTCTGAACATTTCTTTCTTTCAAGATACTAAAACGATTTGCATTTTGGGGCTTGCTGTTAAGGGTGAACAACAACCCCTAAAACAATAAATATTAATTGTTATACTTTCCTTTAAGCTATAGAGTTGAAATTGTGTGCATTTATTTCTTACAATACATGTATATACCAAATGAACTACTTTGGAAAAATCTAGAGAAATTGCTAACACGACACTTATTTTAGTTGAAGGCGTTTCCGCATACGAATATATTACTATGAAATCCGTCTGCCCGAACCTTGCAAAAATGGATTTACAAGTCGAGCTGGTTTCTCCATTCTCGTATGGTGGTAGTATTGTGGAATAAATCTGTGCTGTACTAGGCCTACTGACCAAAACTCAGAAAGCCAAACTGGAAAAAAGGAATTTGATTAATAATTATTTTTACTAGTAATACTAGCTGGCCCGATACGGCTTTGCACGGATAGACAAATCAAATTTAAATGTAGTATATTAACAACAACAAAAATATCAATAAATATATTACACTATGTATTTCTTATGGGGATTTTTAATAACTTTAAGCCCCAAAATTTCGAATGTTTTTAATACCTTTCTTATCTAGCACCTAGGGTCCTAGAGGAAGCTACATACCAAATTTCATTCCAATCCATTCGGTGGTTTGTTTTAGTAACTTTGACCCCTTTAAACCCTCCTAAAATTTCAAATGTTTTGAAAACCTTTCTTAGTGAGCACCCACGGCCCTAGAGGAAACTGTAGATACCAAATTGCATTCCAATCCGTTCGGTGGTTTTTTTTAGGAACTTTGACCCCTGTAAGGAGGCGGCGGTTTTGTTCCGTGGAATGAAACACAATTTTCCAATTACATATTTATTCCAAACAACAAGTAAAATTTAACTGCTCTCACACATGTAACCGGTCCGACATTTCAACCCAAACTGCCTGTCTACCAAATGTGACTTGGGTTCACCGTCCTCACGTTAATTCAGCAATTCGGCACATTCCAATGAAGCCAATAAACTCTGAATTCCAACTAGAAGTTGATGTACTGTATGTAATCTTATTTATTACTTATAACTATAGACCTGCCACGTCACATCACCCCCTGCTTGTTTTAGAAGACTGTCCTCAGTCTTCATTCTGAGATCCTTTCTGATGCATTCTCCATTCTTGGAGTTCCAAACCCTTGGCAGTCCTCAGCCTTTTTCTAGTGGTGAGACACCAGTCTGTACATGCACTCCTTTCAAAGGCTGCTTTGGGACAACATACAATTTAGCAACATTTACCAGGTCTGCACTATGAGATCTTAAGCTGAGTTGATCAGCTTCAGCTGACTTCTGATCACTGGAACATGGGTGTGATCTGTTGACGTGGTAGTGATGTGTCGCTTTGGGTTTTATAACAATCCTTTAAAAAAATTTACTTATGTCTCTTAATACTTCAACAGCATACAATTTATGATAAGACCAAGAAAACAAAGTGCAAGGCTCCACTGGTCGTATTTACTAATTAGATACACAAAATTTCAAATCAATTAAATTAATACTACTTTTTTCATGTCGGATCGGTGGAATCGTGCAAGTTCTTAACAAACATAATTAAATTAAACCTAGAAACATAAAAATCAAAAAGAAGGAAAATATTTTTAGGTTAACAGCAAAAAGTAGGCTACTAATTAATAATAAAATTAAAAACCGTTCTCTCAATATTTAAAATACACTAACCAAATCATTTTTTACACTATTCTATTATAACTTAAACTGTTCTCAATAGACCACCACACAATGTATTATTGTCATATCTTTACGCACTATCTAGGGGTTGTAAGGTGACCAGTGTATTTCTCGTTGGTACCTTTGGAGCCTCATTCTGAGTGGTGGCATGACCATTCCTGCGTCTCCTGAAGGTGCAAAGTCGTCTTACACATCTACACAGATTATTTACTTTTTTATATACATACAAAACAATAATTAGAAATGTTACAATCGACAGTAGGTACATTGACCATGAGATGGTTCTTACAATTTTAAAATTAAAATCATGTTTATTTCTAACAGCTAACAACAATTTATTTAAATGTAGGCCTATATTATCAGTTTTATTTGGCAAATAAAACTCATCAAATATCTCAGAAGTTAAGTTTTTATCTAACGTTAATAGTGTATGTTCGTCTGAACTAATTAAGTTAGTAAATTTTGGGAATGTCAAAGACAATAAAGATCCTTTATAATAAACATTTCCATGTGCTTGGGCAAGAAGTCTAAAGTTATCACCAGTTATATCACAATTTGCTACGTTTTTAGTGTACCTAATCTATCAATATAGACAGTTGAACTATTTATTTTATTTCCCAAATAACATTTTAGGGATATTAAGCTAGACTTATCAGCACTATAAATCCAATCATTTCCATTATTCACAAATATAGGAGATTCTAAAGTTTTATAAATCTTTCTTTCAAGCATACCCAAAAATAAATTTAATATACAATTTTTGTGTTGTGTAGAAAATAACCTATCTTTAGTCGACCAAATTGACAGAAGTCCAGGCTTACAAGATTTAAATTCATTTGCATCATATTCTAAAAATGTCCGTCTGTCAGGACTTATCAAGAAATATTCATTTTGTATTTGCCAGGTTATCCAGTACCCCATAGTTTCATGGAATACCGGGTATACCTTTACTCTATATGATTCTAATATGTTAGATTCAGAACCTAAAGGTATCTGTATTACTAATTTTATACTATCTTCAACAGTGTAAGCTTGAGCTTCAGCCATACTATAAAAATAATGCAAGTTTTGTGGTTCAACAGTGTAGACAAAATGCATTGTAGGAGGAAGTCTTTGTTCAAGTTCTTTTAGTATTCTTAGAAATCTAGTGGGAGGGAGCAGTTTTGAGCTTACTTTACCTAATTGAATGTGTTCTAAGGCATGTCGAAATTCTACAATTTTAAATTTTGTTTCCATGGCTAAACGCTCCAGATCTCTGAACACAGAACTTAAATAGACAACTTTATATAATCTGTGTAAGCTTAAATCTACTTCTGAGGTAATATTTAGCATGTTAGCATAGTAACCCTGCAAAACTGACACAACTTTCTTAATCCTATTTGTATTTAAAATAACATGGGCATGTACATCTTTCATTATAGATAACTGATCATCTAAACTATGATATACCGGTAGGTCTTGAGAAACCCAACCCAACTTCTCTAATTTCCCGTTAATTAATTCCAAATGTTGATTATCCAAAGTACCAAATAGTGTTTTCAAAAAATTACCCCCTGAATTTATTAAACCCCTTGTTTTTCTGCTAACTTTAATGGGAATTAAAGAAATTACATTTTGAATCTCAGACAAATATGAATTTACTTCATCTTCTATGAAACTAAATTCCTCTTTAAACTTACAGTAAGTATAACTGTTTCGTCATGTTCGATATTATCAGTATAATTTCCTAAATTATACTTCTGAGCATTCAAATTTTGTTGCAAGTCCTCACTTTCTTTCAGCAGGTCTGTAATATTGAAATCCATAACAATGGTCCATTGGGATCTGGTCAATAACACATCCTGGAGCCGCTCATGTGACATGGAGGGATGCTGCTAGTATCAGTACTAACACTACTATAACAAAACATTGTTATCAATAAAAATTCAAAATACAACATTCTTCTTTGTACGGTTTACCCAAATCTATTTTTTCCCCCTGATTGCAAAATAAATATAATTTTCTTATGTCCCGCTACACATTGTGTTTCTATTTGATCTCAAAACAATAACAACAACAATAACTAACTACACTTGATATCTTCATTCTATAACGATTTAGCAGCAATAACAATCCAAAATACAGTCATCAATAATAAACAATCATTTAACATAAACATAACCATTCATAATAATAAACATAATGTCTATAATAACATAATTTACCTTGCTAGTCAAATTATAGCTAGATTTATTTATTCGCAGATGGATGAGAATCAGTAGTAGGCTTGCTTATCATTAAGGATTTCTTAATGTTAACATTCTTGAATGTGGCCCATGTTACTGCTGACTGCTAGTTTATTGCCATTGTGCATTGTAAGCCAACAGCTGAGGAGAGAAGTTTGCAGTAGTCCTATCATATGCGTTGTAAAATTAATTACGTTTTGTATTAACAAGTTTGTTATTCATTTCAAATATTTAAACCTAAACAATTTCTTTTTAGTTAAATCTTCCTAGGGACAGTCTTCAGTAATTTTAAACTTAAGTAAATTCTTCATACTCATTTAATAAAAATAAATTGTAAATTAAAATAATTCGTAAAATAAATAAATATGTAAAATAAACAAATTTTTAAATTAAAATAGTTTGTAAATTAAATAAATGTTCAAATTAAAATAATTTTTCTTAAAATAAAATAATTTGTAATTAAATTATATTTGTAAATTCGTCCCTCAAGATCTAGAAGTATGAAAATATAGCGATAGTAGGAGGGGTTGCAAGGTGCGAAACATATAAGAACTACTGGTCTATAGATTGCCCAATAGTTTAATCTTTCCCGACGAATTATAGTTCTGTTTGCTAATTTTATAATTTATGACACATCAAAATGCTAGTATTTGACTATCCCATAATTAATTGTCTATGAAAAGTGTCAAATGAAGTGTAGCCACTTGTGTACCCGTCGTCCAACATCACGGCATGAGTTATGCCCAAGACTTACTCAGTTCGGCCAAGGGCCCCATGTCGCTAGTCAGACTATTGGCACATGGTGACTAAAAATTTCCTTTAAGATTATTTTTACATACATGGGCTATTTTTTCCCTTTATTATTATTACAATATTTGCATATGCAAAACGAAATTCAGCCTTCAGCAGTACATTTTGTCTCTATAATAACACGGATTTCCCTGACTATTCAAGAAAATTACCCTTGTTTATAACCGTCCCCTGTGAAGAATTCTATTTTTTCCATAAATTCGCTGATGTCTAGTTACACGCACAAGTCTGTGTGAGCCTCTGGCGGAGTACCGGATATATGCGGGTAGCAGTGTGGATAATACACCTTCGGGCCATTCCTTAAATGACTACGTTTACAATTACTTGTATCTATATTCAACATTTGCAACAATGACATGAGTAACATTTCATACTTAAATTACATATCATAAACAATCTTAAAAACTATTCTAACAACTTTAACTTATTCCGACGTCTTTATTTATCAATGTAGATCACTTCTGACACCAAATGTAAGGAGGCGGCGGTTTTGTTCCGTGGAATGAAACACAATTTTCCAATTACATATTTATTCCAAACAACAAGTAAAATTTAACTGCTCTCACACGTGTGACCGGTCCCACATTTCAACCCAAACTGCCTGTCTACTCAATGTGACTTGGGTTCACCGTCCTCACGTTAATTCAGCAATTCGGCACATTCCAATGAAGCCAATAAACTCTGAATTCCAACTAGAAGTTGATGTACTGTATGTCATCTTATTTATTACTTTATAGACCTACCACGTCACATTAGATTGACCAACTAAAAACAAACACAAACAAAAATCAACGAAAAATGCTTGCAGAATTATAATTCAATTCAAACATAGGTTGTTACATATTATATATAAAACAACTGATTTGGATCAAAAACTGATCATAATTTTAGGTTAGGCCTACAATTAACCAAAACACGTTTATTGGCAACCAATTGGGCTAATTTAGAATCAGGTTTTTTACAATTCTTCAGTTTTTTTTAGATTAGGTAAAAGCAAACAAAAGGTTCACTGTATTATCTATAAAGGTTTACAAACTTTAAATCTAAATTTGTATAGTATATTCTTAAGTGGCGTAAAACCCATTTTGCAATTCGATTAGCCTACTTAAGACAATGTAATGCAATGGAATAACTACCCTTTAAATTAAATCAAGCAATAGCGAAGCATTGCTGGGTCCACTAGTAAGTAATAAAATTTGAATAAATTTGATAATGTAAATGTACAGAATTATGAAACTACAGTCACATCCGGACCCTCCCATAACCGGACGCATCTCCAAACAAATTTTCATATTTTGGTTGTGTGGCTGATGGGGTGGAAAAGTAAAAGTTGCAGCTAGAATAATGTTTGTGCGCCGTGCCTAGTCTATTCTTAGCGGGCTGTGACTTTGAAACAGTCAATGACTCTTTCTCCAAAAATCACAACTTTTTTCAAAAACTGATGTAGCCATTAGCGTTCCTTTACGGTAAAAATTAATTTATATTTTGCTGCGCCGAACTGTAGGCCTACCGGTAATTTTGTTTAAAGCTACTGTGTACATAAGTACAGTACTGTACCTACATTCTTTAAACATACTTTAGATATTTAATTACTGTACTGTAATAATTAAAATTGTGTTTTTACAATGTAACCTGTTTTCTTTTATTTTTTACTTTCAATTACCAATAGTCTACTGTTGTGTACAGAATGTCAATTTGTTAGCCTATATAGTACATTGCAGTACAGTAAATACAAGTCCAAACCGCTTGAAACATCTAAAAATAGTATTCAACAATAATGGCTTTCATTGTTTTGGGCCCTTAGGATATTTAAAACCCTTGCTATATCCGGATTTTTCTATATCCGAATCGGCCGGTCACCACATTAGTCCGAATATGACAGGTTGTACTGTAATTGGTTACTATAGTAGCACCACGTGAGAATGAGTATGTAAATTAAATAATGTCTGTTTAAGACAGTAAGTTAACAAACATTATTACAACAGCAAAAACAAACACAATCGAAACTCTCAAAAGTTAATAAATGTTGAAATGGGCAAAAGTAATATTCATAGTGCAACTAAAGAAAAAAAAAAACATTATAGTGAAAAAAGTGTGGATCAATTAACAAAACAAACATTCATGATTGTAAAACAATAGAAACTATAAAGGTGTGGCACGACCCTCTTCTGTTCACCCCTGTGGTGTTCGGATGTATGTGGAAGGGTTCTTCGAAATAAGTTGACGAAGGTTGTTCACTTCAAGCCGTTTACTGAGCAAAAACAAACATCTCTCTAATAGTTCGACTACGAAGACAAGACTAGATTCTCCCCATTTGTGAGCCTTAACGCAGACGCAGTTGCTCCCAGACTGGCGCTTCCAAACTTTGTTTCTCGCTGTTGGTTTTCAATATAAGTGTGCT
>JAGFPH010016642.1:4007-18981 GCA_018207615.1 Philaenus spumarius
GCACTTAAAAGGTCTTTCTCCAGTATGTATTCTCATGTGTTGTTTAAAGGCACCCGAATGAGCACAAGTATATATACACTCATTGCACTTAAAAGGCCTTTTTCCAGTATGTAGCCTCATGTGTTGTTTAAGGGTACTCGATTGAGCACAAGTATATAAACATTCATTGCACTTAAAAAGTCTTTCTCCAGTATGTATTTTCATGTGTTGTTTGAGTCTATTTGAAAAGGCAGAAGTATATAAGCATTCCTTACACTTTAAAGTCTTTTCTGTATCGTACTGTTTCCGTTTAGAATCATTTACATTAAAGCTTGATGTCTTCAAATCTGGAAAATAAAATTGATTGAATAAACAGTTTGTTATAGTTATTTTAATTACATGATAGAAATGATTAGTTATTTAAATATAGAGTTTATGAGGTAAATTTGAGTAACTAGGTCACATTACAATCTTTATAGCAGATCTAGTATTCATGTTTCTTAATTGCATAAATACTGTAGTTAAATTAGGATCATGTCTTTTTGTCACGAATGGAAAATGAGTGTTATGAGGCTTTATTGAGGATAAAATAATGTATAAGTGAATTCTATTTTGATGTACAGTACGACCTGCCACATCCGGACTCTTCCATAACCGGACGCATCTCCAAACAAATTTTTGTAACTCTTATTGTTTACTTTTAACTACCAATAGTCTATGGATGTGTACAGATGCAATTTTTTAGCCTATATAGTACATTGTAGTACAGTAAATACAAGTGTAAACCGCTTGAAACATCTAAAAATAGTATTCAACAATAATGGCTTTCCTTGTTTTGGGCCCTTTGACTATTTATAAATGACCTTGCTATATCCGGATTTTTCCATATCCGGATTGGCCGGTCGCCATATTAGTCCGAATATGACAGGTTGTACTGTATTATAAAAAGATGGGAAATCAGCTTGCACAAATGTAATAGGTGAAAAATTACAAAGGTACAAATTATAAAGGTGAAAAGATTAATGGCTGATCCATCTAGAGTGAGACTATGACAATTAAAAACTTTTAAGCTTTTTTCATGTCATTATTAAGAATCATAACGGATTCTTTAGAAAACACATACACTCTTAGCTTGTAAAACTACTAAAGTTATGCCTAAAAGTAGGTTACAGGAGTAATAACAATAAAGCAAATTAAACCTAGTTACAGTACAACCTTGTTAAGTCGGCCCCCTTTAAGTCGGATCCACGGGTAACCCGGACCGGTTTGCAATAAATAAAAATATGGTACCGCTATTGTTTTATACGAGCGCGAAATTGTAGCGTACTGCATGGTGATCGAATTTCCGCCAAGTTTGCTCAACCAAAGTTTGTTTGCCATGACTGTACATCTGATGTGTGATTGTAGCGCTGCGTGCAGGCGAGGTGGCGAATAAATATTTTTAAAGTGTTTTTCTACAGTGCGGTGTTTTTTCAAGTATATAGTGTATTTTCTTAGTGCGGTAGTGTGCCATAGCTTGAAGCATGCGCACTAAGGTTAGAAGGATATATTCTCGGGAGAAGAAATTCTTGGTTGCAAAGAAAAGAAAGATCGTCGTATCAAGTAAAATGATTGACAAAACCCTTCAATATGATTATTAAAAACATTCTGAATGGATTTTTCATTCAAAACCACAAAATTAGGCTTCATATATCCTATTAAAAGAATTTTCAATTCATTTAGAGCCGCGGCAGTTAAAATAAGAGAAAAAGAAAATCGAGCTACCTCATTTCAAACATAATATAGTGCATTAGTGAGCCATAGCTTGATGCATGGAATGCAACCGCGTTCCGTGATTTTCATTTTTTGATGTTTTATGCTCTTTCTCCGACTAACACGGATTATCGTTATGTCGGATCGGCCACGGTCCCGGCTGGTCCGACTTAACGAGGTTGTACTTGTATTTAATTGATGAAACTAAACCTAAATTGACTGAATTACAAAAAAATTAAAGTCTTTAAAACTACGGGACAAAAACGTAAAACTGCTTAACGGAGATAGGCCTACATTCTGAATTAAGACAAGAAAAAAAAATCAAACGGAAAACAAATTTCAATAGAAAAACAATTGAAAGATCTAATATACAGCGTGTGTCAATAATGTGTGGAAACAATTCAGGTAGTGGTTACAAGGGTTAAAATAAAGAAAAAGGTTTCTGTAAACATATACAGTAGAGTTCAGCTATTCTGAACCCCATTATTCCGAACAGAGTTCAGAAAAATACCGATTTTTAAAATTTAAAAACAGGAGAAATCAAAGACTGTAATATATGTGAGTTTAAGGATAAATAAAGTTAAATTAAGGGTTATATCGTAAGGGTGGGCTGTTGTAAACTTTGGATGAATTAGGCCAAACTTAAATTAATTTTAAAAAGTTTAATGAACATATAATTTCATAGAGGAATGCAGACAGTTTTATTTTTATAATAAATAAATCAGAGTTTGTCAATTGTAAATAACTAAAAGAATGCAGACATAATAATAATAACTAAAATTTTGACAATGAAAAACAATGTACAAAGAGTCAACAAAAGGCCTATGACGTCATAAGGTTAAGCCTCGATACAAAGGTGTAGAATAATAAATTACAGATAAAAAGTATCAAAGCAGGTGCCATGTATAATACAGAAGAAATGGTTGGTGGAAAACATTTCTTATAGGTTGTCAGGCGGATATAAGATGGAAGCTGATTGGTCTAAAACTGGATACGAACATGAAGCTGGTGGTGGGAGACCCGACGCCAGCAACTTGATTGCAGGTAAAGTTGAAATTTACCTTTCAAACTGTAGTTTCAATATTCTAAATGGTTTAGAAGTGAAGTAGAACATTCCTAGTACAATATGGTGAAAGAATTAAAAAAAAAAAGTGTTGAAGTTATTTAAAATAGAATGTTTGCTAGCGCAAGACAATGGTGATAAAGTGGCATGGAGTTGTACAAAGTGGTTATAGAAAGTGAACAGTGTTGTTTGAGTCTTTGACATTAAAAGACTAACTTTTAATTGTGAATAAAAGTGAACAGCCAAGTTTTGTATTTCATAAAATCATGTTTTTGTTTTAAAAGTGCACAATCAAAAGTACCGTAAGTAGCTTAAAATATTTCATTTGTCTGCATTCAAAGATTTATTGTAAATTAATATTAATTACAGTATGACCTCGATAATCCAGCAGACTCGATAGTTCGGCATCAATAATCTTGAAAAATTTGCACTTATTAAAAATGGCAGTTTTTGTAATTACTGAGTGATTTAAGCCCGGTCTACACTGTCTGTTGGCTCCGCATCCGTTAAAAATAGTGTGTAAAAATCTACTGCTCAATAAACTTGTCCAAAACAAACATTTCAATCAAAATTTCTCCTAAAAATCGAACCGATTCAAAACAATGTGCTCTTGTCGTCCTTTAAAAATGTTAAAGGGTCGGTTTAACACTTTTGTTGCTGACAGTATTTTGTTGAACGTATTCCACTTAATGAAGATTATTTGAACAAATCAAAGTCTTTCGAAAAAGTTACATTGAATTTTTTGTAAATAGTTGTTTGATTTAAAACCGCTTTCAGAGTATCTACTAGTTCCCAGAAATAAAAATCAGTGACTTTTAGGGTACAAATTTTAAAAATCGAGTTTCTATATACAAAGAATTTATTCTGTAAAACTTAAAATCACTTATGTCTACTTCTCTTAGTAATACACCCAAATAGTGATACACGAAATGCGTTATGTTTTAGTCAATTATCTCAATTGTTCAAACACCTCAAGCATCAAACAATCGCGCATCACTACGCCGCAACTTGTCTATTCCGCTGTTCACTACTATGCCCATACTCCCCCTTACCGAACGCAGTTCCTGTTTATATTCATGTTTCGGCAAAAAAGACTTTGAAACAACATAAAACACATAATTACTCCGCTTCATATGTTTAAATTATTTTAAAGGCTAGATATGTCTCATAAAAAACTTATCAGGTTATTAGAGGAAAAATATTTCATCACCTTGAAGCCTGGGGCTATGATCGCAATTATAACACCAGCGTGTTACTTGCACGATAGTATACGGAAATTTTTTTTTATATTTGTTACAATCCAGCGCTCAGAGAGCTTATATTATAAATATTTTATGTACAAAATGATTTTGTTTTAGGCTTTTAACATTTATTAGTTAGCGGCAATCTCTCTACGCAGTTAATGTTACGTAGTTTCAACGTGTAATTTACTTGTTCATATACAGTACATGTGCGTTTATTTAAAGTTTATTCCCTGTCGAAACCATGTTAAAGGAAGACCTCGATAATCTGGCATCACCAGATCCCCGAGTGTGCCGGATTATCGAGGTCTTACTATATTTGTGTATGAACATGAGTGAGAATGTACAGTTAAAATGGTGCATAATAAGTTTTGTTTCATGTATATTGATCATATGATTGTTCTTTTTGTATGATAAAAGAAATCAAAATGGGTGAGTAAAACAAGTTAGCTCAGTTATCGTCTAGTGATTTGATTCTTTTCCCTTCCTTTGTAAGTACTTTCCTGGTAAACGAACTCAAAATTTAGTTTCAATAATTTAAGGTTAAAAAATGTGCTGTTTTATGTTAAGTAATACATCACGGGTGCTAGCGAAGGCGGATGGATTTGAGAGTACAATCTTTATGATCATTATAAAGATTGGGCGACCATCTCTGACCTGCTCAGTGGTTGGCATCTGTGTTCGTAGAACAGTGAAGATAAAGTATCTGTAAAGTGTTGTAACGTGCTGCCGCTCTGCCAGCCATTTACAAACAAATTTATTAATAAATACAAAAAAAATAAAATAAATGAAATTTTGACAGGTTTTCTCAAAGTTATATTTATAATAAAACATAATCTTCTTCTATGTAACAATTACTTATGCTTTCATATCTTCAATTTATATAACTTACTATTTTTATTAATTACTTTATTAATTTATCAAATCATTATTCCCTTAACCATAATAAAAACAATCAAACATAACCCCAAAATTGAAAATAGGTTATAGCGTTGTAAGATCTGTGGTTGTTACAGCTGACGACCAAATCTTTGTTACACAGGTTTGTTTGAACATCTGTGCGTACAGTTGTTAACTACTGGGCTGCTAATTCTGGAAGCACGAGATCTGTATTCTGCACACAGATCCCATCCCGCCAGAAATCACAACAGCGGCAAACAACCAACGCCATTTTTGTATCATCTTAAAACTACAATGACTTTAATTTTTTACTAACTAGGTTCATTCTTACCATGAAGTACTTTACCAGGAAGGGAAAGGACTCAAATCAACGAAACATAATAGTTGGCACTTTAAATTTATTCTTCCATACTTAAATTTGTTAAATTTAAAACACAAAAATGTAAACCTTGGCAAACCATATTTTGAGACTTCTTAATAAAACGATCACACACTCACTCATCCAACAAATCTTATATCTAACATACAAAATTTAACATTCTATTGCTAACCTTTATGAATGCAGACTCTCTTTATTATTATTACTTATTGAATTTGTCTACTTACGTACGTTTAGTTAACTTATAATTTTATAGTGCACTGTTAAAAACTTATAAAGCAAAGAAAAAAAAAAAGAATTTACGTTAGTTTTATTTATTATTTTAAAAAATCCCCTTGAAAAAAGTTTATAGTTTTTTAAAGTCTAGCCTCGTTTGATCACTGAAGTTATTTCTTTTAGTTTTTTTAACATAGTTTGTAACACTAACAGCCATGTCACAGAGAAAATATACAATAAGAAATAGATCAGCAGTTTCCTATAGTGACTAAAAACACAGAGGTTTGGTCTAGATAAATAAATGACGCAATACTTAAATATTATTAACCATTTATAATTTTTATATATATATTTCTTAATGACGCAAAATAATTACAATAGAATCATTTTTTTTAATAAATAAATAATAAAATATAAAAGCAGACTGTAAAAGTAGGTAATATAAAAGCAGACTTAAAGAACATATTAATATATGAACGTATGTAAAATGTGAAAATTATATAAGAGATTTTGTTTCAAAGAGTAGTGCGTTAGAAGTGAACAATATAAAGCAGCAGTTAAAATTATAAACAGTTCGATAAATAAAAAATAATAACGAAACATAACACAATTCGACATGTATCGAGATCTCAGTATAATAAGAAACTCCATATACAATGATCATGGAAGCAATTCAAAGAGAGAGAGGGCATCAACTTGTGTACGCGACAGAACGTTCTCGAAGCAACAGATTCTAACAAGATGGCGTAGCTATTGATGTGCGTTGCATAAAGCCGGTGAGGAATATTACACAAAAAATGTAGTTTTTGTTTTGAAATGGTGACAAGTTTAGTCACAAACTAAAGAACATATACTTTTGAGTTGGTGTTATCGTAAAAATTGGAATTGATCATGTGAATTGAGTGTTTTTCGACATATAGCTGTTCCATGTGCTTCGGCGGGACTAGCGTGAGATAGGCTTCAGAACATATCGAGTGAATTGTGTTAAAGACGAAAAATCCTAGGTAAATAACAGTGCGACGAATAACGCAGTGAGTAGTAATGGCCATAGGACATATTTTTTAGTCTGCAAGTATAAAATTTTGATTATTTTAAAAAGTAACTTCTCTTAATTTCTGTTGCGTCAATTTTTTTACTTTTTGAGAGATAGGGTTGATAAAAGTTTCATGTAATTGTAAATAGTTCTTTGATTTGTTTGTATATTTGTACCATTATGTTGATATCTTATTATTGTTGTGAACATTCACTTTTAAGTATGTTTGAGTAAACGACGGTTTTTTGCCACAATGTCTTGAATTTCTTTATACAGCCACGAACATCCATTTAGCTTGTACTTTGATAGCCAGGTTTCCACCCCTGAGGAAATCAAATTAATTAATAAATATTTTTCAGTAATTAACAATTATGAGTAGTTATATGCAAACAGAGCATAAGTGAGGTTATATGTGGATTATTGCAAATATTATGATTATTATTTTTTATTAGTATTGTGGGAGTTAAGTGAAGGTGATTTTTAAGGTTTTAAAAGTAAGGTGAGTTAAAGTAAGGTGAAGCACATGATATTATTCTACGTTGAAGTTGGATGAGAGATGCTATGGAGAGTTTAGGTAAATGATGATTTTATTGTTGAAGTAAGGCAATAGGCCTAGGAGGTATATAAATGATTTAAAGTATTACATGAGCGACGACTCTTGGTTTTAAGGTGAAGGAGATGAAGGAGATGAAGGAGAGATATTAATAGTTATTAGATAATCCACATATAGCGTTTTTATTTTTGATTTAAAACATATTTTTTTTATTTCTTGAATTTTTTACCGAACCTCACATTTTTTTTTAACACATTATACTTTTATATATTTTATTTTTGCAACGCCTATCGTTGCAAGTTTACCCCGAAAGTACTTGTTCATTATGTACAATTCACCCACGCTTGTCGGCCATTTCTAGGTAGAATACAAGCACGCACCTTCTCAAAATTTATAAAGTCGATTACTTCGAGTTAAATCATACGATTTTCACCATTTAACACTTTTCTGTAAAGTCCCTGTCTCTACTATCGATTGAACATGTTATAACTGTATTTCCCTTGGAAATACCGCAAACTGTGTACTTATAAAAAACATTTTACTAGCACATCACCAATACGTCTGATCGGTGCGACGACTCTGCAACAAGTGAGAAAGACGCTTGCTTGAAATTGACGATGTCATGCGCATGATGACGCAATCTCACGCGATTCATTTCCACCAATCATGAGCGTTTTCTTATTCTGCTTTGTATGATTTGTATACATTTCGAGGCTAAATGTCTGTTTGAATATAAATTGCACCCGTCGCTGAGGCTATATTTCGATGACATAATCTTTTTATATTTAATACTTATCTGCTTTCTTTGTCTCTTAAAATTATAAAAAATTACTTGTTAAACAACTTTTTATGAATGAATTATTTTAAAAATGAGTTTGTCTGCATTCCCCTTTGGATTTCTATGTTTATTAATTTTTTACATAAATATGATTTTTAATCTAGGCTAATTCATCCAAAATTTACTATGTTCCTCCCTTTACGTTACACCCCTTATTACGTTATTAAATCCCTGAAACTCACATGTATTACAGTGTGAAATAAAGATTTAATAGCAGCTGAGAGAAAACAGTGATGCTATGTTGGTAAGATATTTCTATTTGGAGGTTATGTTTGATTGTTTTGAATTATGAATTGAATAAAATAAAGTAAATATAGTTTAATAAAGTAAATAAAGGATACTGCAAATGGAATTACAAATGGTGTAAGTATTTAATTCACATAAATAATTTTTTAATTAAAATTTAACTTAAAGAATTTTTATTTAATTTTTAAAAATTGCATTTTATTTTTATTATCAATAAAATTAATTTATTTGTAACCACAGCACGTTACAAGACGTTTGTGAAAAAATGTACATTTATTACTATACAAAGAAGTTAGAGACATACATAGAGCCTTAGCTTGATGAAAACGCCTGAAATTAAATTGGAATGAAAGCTGGTTTTGTTTGCTTCACATTTTCCATCTGATTTGCGGGAAGGAAGTTACCGCAACAAGCATCCGGTGAAAAAGATATACCGGGTCTTTCAGAAAGAAGGAAGGATCAGATACAACAGCTAGGCACTAGTGTTGTTGCCACCTGCCAGTTGAGTCAATCCATTTTTCTCCTCCGTTTTCATTATCTCGAAAGAATTTTATTTTTTCTCAACCCTTTTTCAAGACGATGCGGTACTAACAGACAGTCTGCGGGATGACAAAATGGACAGTTTCCGTTTTTAGAAGAAAACAGAATCGTAACGCAACGGAAGAAAAAAAAACAGATGGTGTAAACCTACACTAAGGCGAGGCAATGACTACATATCAATAAGACGAAAAGTTCCAATGTTAAAAATTCAGACCAGGGAAGCAGGTATAAAAGTGTGTTTGCTCCATTGGCCGCTAGTAGCCGACGGTCATAGTCACATAATACTCTCTGTCTCTTCTCCTCTTTCCATCCTTGTCCCACACCCGGCCAGCAAACTGCGCCCCTTAGAGCTCCTAGCGACTGAGGGCGCAAACTAACTTTTATACCTACTTTCCTGGTCTGAATCTTACCCATTTATACTGTTCGTCGTATTGATATGTCATCATTGGGCGAGGTCAAGGGCATTTGCCAGGTCTACGTGTTGCGACGGGCAAAAAATTGACACAAATGGACTAATTACCAAAAGTAATTAGGCCTAAAATAAAAAGTTGTAAATAATAGAAGCCAGAAGGCCTAAATATGCAAAATTAGGATAAGTACTAAATAAAATGACACATTGTACGTAAATACAAAGGGAAAAATATATGTAAAGTGAAATGAAGTAATTTAAAATAATTATATTGTAAATTGAAGGCCTAGTCAATGGTAAACGCAATAAAAGCAAGGCTCAGTGAATTATTCTAAGAGAAACCGACAGGAAAATTCATGTCGAGTTTTGTCCAGTACTGAAAATCAATGTACTGTTGCTATGCTCCATAAGACACCATGTTAATATTTTAAGATATAAAAATAGTAAATTCTTTTTAATGAAATGAATAGAGGAGAAGAAGCCAATAAGAATCTAATTAACAGAATTGTTTTAATAAAAATAATTAAGAAGTTATAAAACAAAGACTTAGGTGAAAAATGCTAAAAGTAACAAATTAAAATAATTTAAAGGCCTAAATTGGGAATAAGTTAAAGAATAATAAATTAATAATAATTAACAAAAAATAAATTAACATAATTAAATATTTTTGGAAGAAAAGGCTCAAAAATAGATAAAATAAAATAACCAATTAAATAAAGGGAAATAAAGGTATATAGAAGTAAATATATATGAAATAATATGTAAATAAATATGTGAATGTAAAATACCATGTGAGAAGGGGGCATAAACCAAAAAGGGAGTTGCCAAATCCAAAATTCGACGATTCACACAAAACAAGCCACAGAACCGTGCCCAAAGTGAAGAAAGAAAAAAGAAGAACAGTTTTGGAAGTTTAGGAACCAGGAGAAGAGAATGGAACCAAGAAAATTCCAATTTAGACCAATTTGGAAAAAATAAAATTCAAATTTAATAGAAAACTAACGAAGGCGATAACTGGGGAACCAGGAACCCTAGAACAACAACTCAAAAGAGGAAGGAATCAGGAGATGGTCAAGAATCCAATGAGCCAAAGAAACCCAAAATCGGACCAGGGGTTACGAAGTTAGAGCACTTCGAAAGAATTAAATACAAAAAGTATCAAATTCCTGTACGGACCAGAATGGCTTGAGTAAACTCAGCGAAGGGAGGCTGAAGATATGACGTCATTCTACCACCACCGAGGCCAATACAATTACTTATTGCTCTGCAAAGGAAATAAACAATTATCGACGAAATCAAAGTGAATTAATGAAAAAAAGTCGTGGGACCTAATTTAAATAATTAAAGGAAAATTCTACAATGTAGAAACCCAGATAAAACACAAGAGAAACAAAGTTACTCATAAAACGCAGAGTAAGTCTCTTGACTCCAAACTAGACAGTACGAGATTGGGGGAAAAAAAAAATTTTAGTTGCGTTTTGATAGCCACACGAGGACCATGTAAAAGTTTGCAGAAGCAGCAGTAGGTCGGCAAGAATCACCAACTCCGGTACAGATCAGCGGGCCGTAAGAAATCGCTCTACATTAAAGAAGAGGAGAAATCCTAGGAGAGAAGGCAGGAAGAAAGAAGAGGATCAAGGACTTCATTCCAAGGTCTAAACCACCAAGGAGGAAAGCCGCGATAAATCATATTTCTTTGTGAGTAGCAAATAACCAAGATATATATATTTTAAAGTTAAATAAAATCCATAAATAAAGTTTTAAAATTAAATGTAAAAGTAATAGTAAATTCAGGGGAAAGTATAAAAGTAAAATCATTCTGGAATATTCCCTATTCTCACAATGGTATAAAAGCGTTTCAAAATAAATGTAAATAGTACCATAGTTATAAATATCAATATTATATTTGTTGGAAAAATTTAAGCAGTTGCAAAAGCAAAATTAATTTGTTTTTTAAAATAAAAAAGTTTTATTTGCACATCTTAATTTCTTTCATTTATAAGTTAAATATCCAATACCAAAAAATTAACCAGTGCTCTAAATTTAAGTTAGAATATAAGGTTATATTAATTCTTGTGTGTGACAAAATAACTCCAAACGGCACGGCCCGGAGAAGGAGTCTGACTAGAGCTAGTAACCTAAAATAAAGTGTATTAATTACAAACAACTTTTAAGAATTAGGAAAGTGATCGTATTTCCTATTCTTGTCCACGTATGCGCGCAAAATTTATTTAAGGGCAAATCGAATAAAAAATAGAGAGGGGAGCACGCTGGTCGAAGGCCCTGTGATCCCGAAATTATAAGTAGAGGCGCGTGTGCGGCGTGGCAGTGTGTATGAGTTCAATTTGAGCGTTCACCTCCTCCGAGCCAATCAACGCTGTATAGAACTTACTCGGTACTAATTAGTTCGTAATAGAGGGACTCTACTGTAAATAAATGATAAGTAATTAAAAATAAGTTATATTGCACAACTTTTTTGAAAAAAGTGTTTATTGAACCACACCTTAACATTTTCATACGTTTTGAAGTGAACGCGCCATGTTTCTCATTGTTCCTTCCGTTTCGCACTGAGTAACATTCTACTACTTCCAATTCAATGTCTTCACACCAGCTGTTTTTCAATCATGTCAACTAATTTTCCTATAATTCGTTATATAAAGACAACATGTTAATGAAATGCGTTCTTCAGCACTTAAGCAGGGGAAGGTGCCTCTTCTGTTTATGCTGACGCAAGATGTCCTACACTATAAAAAAATATGCTGGGAGGTTTGGTTAAGGGCAGGTAGAGGAAGATGGTGTGACCGCTCCCCTCAGCCTTTTAAGTATTCACTATTCAGTTGATTTCAAATGTTTGTCAGTGGTCGAAAAAATGTTCAATTTTTGTATTGTAGATTTTTTGTGAAAATTGTACTTTATTATGGCTACGCCATTACAATCGCTGGGGAAGAACTCTGAAAATTCCAAATGTTTTAAAAAACTTTCCTGTTTTTATGTTAAAAAATCGGTAATTTTTCTAAACTCTGTTTGGAATAGGCGGATTTTCGGAATAGAGGGGACTCTACTGATTTATATATTAAACCTAACAATATTTGAATATATTTTGTTTTTAATAAATACATTGGTTTTGCCAATATTCAATTATTACGTGTTTTCCTAAAAAACTACCAAAATATTCAAAAGATTTCATCTCAGAGTCTGCATGTCCTAGCAGAACCAGTTTGGTCTTACGCTTTAGCTAATTACCTCTACTACAAATGTTATTATGTCTAACATTGGCGTCAGATTCATCGTTTACTTGCTATCGAGCAAAAACCGACAAAAATCTGTACTTTTCACATTGTTTAGAAAAAGTTTCAAACTTCCAAGAGTTCTATCTCGAGAAGTACTATGTCTATAAACTTCAAGTTGATCTTAAATTGTTGATGATTTAATCTAGTTAAATTTCATGGTATTTTTTAAGATGGCAGAGCCCGCGGTGGTGGGAAACTAGAAAACTTGGATTTTTCATCAGTGTACCAACCCATACAACATATAAAAAAAAATTGGAATTACTCTAATTATTAATGTAACCATTTATGTCAATTTGACCGGACTAGAAATACACCTTGAATGGTAAGCACACAAAGCAGGCAATCATCACCTTGCTCAAACTATTCCAAGTAAGTAATAATATAAGCACAGTGTAAACAGCATACTACATAAAAGTAAAGCTAACTATTGAAACAAACTTACTTTTTCTTTCAGAGCTCCCTGATAGCCTTTTTGGAGCTACAGTTTCTTCTTCCTCTATGTTTCGAATTTTATTTTTCTGTAACATAATTTATTATGTTTATTTTTTTTGTTTATTATGTTACATAATAACAACAATTAGCAACATAATTAGCAACATTGCTAATTACAGTTGGTCAACAATTATCTAATAATTGCAGAAAAACTAAGGCTTTTCTGAATATTTTTCCAACAGAATTATCATAAACGTAAATAAACCTATTTGATATTTCTATTGAGAACTTATTAACGAATTTCCATAGGAAAAATGAGCTATTGCACTGGCCTTTATGGTAAGACCCAAGGTCGGGAGTAACAAATGAGCAACAATCATGGTCCCCAGAACACGTTTTGGGGTGTCATAAAAAATCATATATATGTGTTCGCACTCTAGCGGCCACATTTTAAGTCCGATTTGGTCCAAATTTGGCTGTCCACGTCGCTCGCACGAGTTCGCCAACAACCGGAAAAAATTCAACAACCGGAAGCACGTTTTTTGACCGGAAGTAACTATTTTTAGAGATTTTTCATACGAGAATGAATTTATTTTAGAGTTTTTTCTAAAAATATAAATGTAGTTTGCACATTTTGTTTTTTTACGCGACCTTATAGCTCGCTTGGTTAGCCCAAAATCGATTAAAACGTAAAATACCATAAAAGTATGTGACACTTTGTAACGTGCTGTCGCTTTGCCAGCCCTTTACAAACAAATTTATTAATAAAAATAAAAAAATAAAATAAATCAAATTTTGACAAATTTTTTCTAAGTTAATAAAAAAAAATTAACCTTTTGCTGCGTAACAATTACTTGTACTATCATATATTCAATTTGTATACTTTACATTATTTATTTATTACCTTTTCAATTCTACAAAACATTATTCCCTTAACCATAACAAAAACAATCAAACATAACCCCAAAATTGAAAATAGGTTATGTTGTCGCCAGACCTGTGGTTGTCACAGCTGTTTACCAAATCTCTGTTACGCAGATTGGTTTATTCATCTGTGCGTACAGTCATCAACTACTGGGCTGTTGATTCCAGAAAGACGAGACCTATGTTCTACACATAGATCCCCTCTCCCGGAACCCGCAGCTGCGGCCGATAACTGACGCCATTTTATTTTCCACTTATAACTACACTGACTCTAATTTTATTAACAAGGTTCATTTTACCATGAAGTACTTTACCAGGAAGGGAAAGACTCAAATCAACGAAACATAATAGTTGGCATTAATATTTTTAATGCCCCATTTTAGATTTCAAACACACACAATAAATGAAATGAATTTGGCAAACCATAAGTAATATTAGAAATGCAATCACTCAAACATTCATTCTTACTATTACTATTAAATTTAAACATACAACAATTCTAAAATATCTAAACCTTTGAATGCAGACTTACTTTTTATATAATTTTTACTTACGTACGTTTTCTGATTTTATAGTGCACTTTCTAACTTACAAACAAAAATGAATTTACGTTAATTTAATTTATATGAAAAATAATATCCCCCTGAAAAAGTTTATATTTTATTAAAGTTTAGCCTCACTGAATCACTGAATTTAGTTCTTGTAGGTTCGTATATATATAGTTCACCTTTTATACCATTATACTGTTCAAGAAGATACTCACGCTATCGGCCATTGTCAGATAGCTTTCCATTACGCACATTTTCAAAAACTTTCAAAGTCATTTACTTTGACTTCCCTCGTACGAATTTCACTGTTCTACGTTTTTCTCACAAAACACTGTCTCTACTAACGATGCAACATATTTCACTCGTATTTCCTTTCGAAATACCGCAATTTTGGTACTTTTACAACCTTTCACTAGCACATTACCAATACGTGTGATCGGTACTACGACTTAGCAGCAAGTGAGAAAGACCACTATCTTCAACCAACTATCTTATGCGCATGATGACGTCATTTCACGTGATTGTTTTCAACCAATCATAAACGTCTTCTTGTTTGTATCTGTTCATTCCATCTATGTTTTGAGGCTAAATATCTGTTTAAATTTAAACTGCACCCTTCGCTTGAGGCTAT
>JAGFPH010016643.1:0-18980 GCA_018207615.1 Philaenus spumarius
AACACGTCAAAAAGTTCAATAAAAAACGTATTATACACAAAACACGTCAAAAAGTTCAATAAAAAAACCTATTATACTAAAAGCACGTCAAAAAGTTCAATAAAAACGTATTATACACAAAAGACGAAAACATATTTTTTTTTTTTTTCCTACTTTGACTGTTTGTAGTGAAACACTCATTGAACCTCACAACCTTGTTTTATGTTATACGTATTCCATTAAATGTAAAATATACAGTTAAAACACATATACTACACGAAACATACCAAAATACGCTTCTAACAATTCCTAAAAGTAGCAATTTCTTAGTCATATTATATGATTGATTTATAATCAGTTATGAATACGCTAAATGATAAATGATAAAGAGTACAATAAAAATACACAAAATACACACTTAAATAGTTAAAAAAAGTTTTTCTTGGTGGCCATTTTCCAGTTACTACTAAGGCTACACGCACGTAATATACTCAATACCTTTTAAAATAATATTTAAAACGATTTCAACAGTAGCCATTTTCGAGTTAACAACTACTTGGTTGAAATGAATATACTATTTTTGTTGTTAGTTTAAATATATGTGATCTAATAAATTTCAATACAATTTAGTCTATAATTATTAAAATTATATTTTCTAAAAATATGATATTGTTGACGTCATAGCAACGATGATATAGAAAAATAATTAAAATAGGTAAAAACTTAAAATAAACCGGCTCATTTATTGTTAATTCTTCTAATTTCGTTGTTAACCCATGCCTTTAATTGTTGCACAGTTCTGCCCTTAAGTTGTTTGTGCTTGTTGATTACTTTTAAGCACTCTGAAGGTGTTGGCAAGAGTCTGTTTTTTATATTTGCAGCAAAAAATTTTCGTGCAATGTGTCTTTCTGGTGTTGTCCAAGTTTTCTTTATAGAAATTCTCTTTTTCGGAGGTGTTTTGTCTTTAAGTTGTTTCTTACTTATTACAGATACTTTCTTCCTTTGGTTTTGCTGTTGCTCGACTGGTTTTGAGCTGCATTCTCCTTCTGTGATCATATCAACAGAATCAAGTTCTTCTTCGATGTCAACATTGACGTTTATTTCATCTAATGCCTTTCCATGAAATTTGGATAATGAGCCGTCTTCTAAAGATATCAAAAGTTGGGATATTTTCGCTAGATGTATCACTTCATTAGGAAGTCTGTAAAACTTCCTGTGTGTGGCTATATCGTGTCCCATGAAATCTGCTAGTATCGACATATCATTTTCGGTAAAATTCATAGCTTGCGAAATTGTAGCTATTTGTTTTCTCAACTTGGTCCCCGTTAATAATTCAGGATGTGATGCATTACATGCATAAGCAATATGATTAAGCGCAGTAGATGCACTGTAAAACCCAGTCCTGTTTCTCCCAAACACGTATTCATTTTTCCCCGACACCCCGGCTGCTTTTCTGTTTTCTAAAATTAATTCAATGAGGTCAATTTGTTTGTTACTAATTAATAAGGATACGGGCCGCCCCATTTTACCCCTTATCTCCATCCTCATATAACGACTTGAAACTATTTTTTCAGCGGTATTTAAGGTGTTGTAGATTTCCGAGTCTTTTTGGATATTATGTCTATTTTCGAAATCTGAAATGAGAAGTCTTGACATTTCACCCACACGTTTTCGGTTGAAAATTAATATTTGTAGTAAAACACCTTTATTTAAACTATCAAACGCTAGTAAATTGAACCCCTCTCTAAGTTTTTTTTCTGAATCTTCCACAGACGTTTTTAAGAAATTGTTTAATTTCAAAATATCAGCTGTCAGAGGTAGAAGTCTTGGCTTATTCCACTTACTTTTTGCTGCATCGGATAATGCTGTTTTTCCTAAGCTGTAATAAAATTCTGACTCGTAAACCTTCAGCCATTTATCCAGACATTTTTTTTTCTCTTCGTCATCTTGTTTAATATAATGCACCCGAAGCCTCTGGGCACAAAGTTTCATAGCTGTACCCAATGCAGAAACAAGTGATGGTGCGCGAAACTTGGCTTCTTTTGCTGAATATCCTGCTACAATGTTTACTGCTTCTGTAAAAGTGTCATAATGGTTCGGTTTGATTGCAGTGTCAAGGCAGGTAATTTCGGGGTTTATTGATCGCATGGTTATAATTAAATTGGATATTTGTCTTAATTTAGTTCTTATTAGGTTTTTTAAATGTTTTTCCGTTTTGTGGCGTATACAGAGATAATTCCCATAGTCTATAATAAAAGGGTCCTTAAGTGCGAATTTAGTTATGTCATCATCTCTCATTCCAGGTAAAATGTCTCTTGATAATTATTCACTAGCATTTATATGTAAATCAGATTTTAATGTTAGAAGTTTTGAGGAAGCTTGCAAGTTTCTTTTTCCAATTTCACTATCAGTTTTACAATTATCGTAATGTCTATATAAATATTTTCTTTTATAAAAATTTAAACAATGAGGGCAAGCCCCATACGTTTCATGATCGGTTTCACGCTTTTTCCTGCTTAAAATTAAATTTCCTTTGTTTAAAGTGTGTGACGTGTTAAAAATTAAAGTGCCTCTTCCTCTAATTTCATTAATAAGTTTTCTTCGATCTTTGCTACTTTTGTCTAGTCCACACAAAGATATCACTTCATCTTGATCCTTATGTTTATTTACAATATGCCTTGCGAAATTAAAGACTAATTTTTTGCAATAAATGCAAAAATATTGTTTTCTTGTCTCTTTAACGTTACCTATTACCGCTCCTTTGGTATCGCTTTCCTCAGATCGAGTCGTCGGACTCTGGCTTGGACCTGGTGCATCTTCAATAACAATGTCTGATGTTGTGAGGAGATCTTGAAATAAATTTCGTCGTACATTTACTCTTGAATTATTCGCTTTAGGGCTGCCTCGCTCACTAGCATTATAAAATTCCTCGTCTTCTTGAAGATTTGCTTCTCAATCTTTAACAAAAATACAACACTAACAATAATACATTTAAGAACATGTGTTTTATAACATGCATACCTGCCACTTTTGAAAAATCAGAATCAGTAAAAACTATGCGCATGTAAGTTTTACCCTTTTTTACGACACAACCTGTATATAGCCATTCCAATTACCAAAACCCTGTAATATGGGTAAAGGAAATCGAACCCACCTTAGTTTGCCTTAATGTATACAAAAGTTTAATAAGATCCAAAATAGAATAGACTATTGCTCTTTTTTGAATGGTCATGCAGCAATTGATGTCCTTGTCTTGTTGTAAAAAATTATAAATAATATGGTAATGTTTATGGGAGTATTAAAAATGTAAGTTAACTTAATATGCATATTTATAAAAAATATAAAATTTTGTTGTTAAAACTATTTGTGTGAGGCAAAAATATCTAGGCTACATATGATTATTTTTACAATTGGATAAAAAAAGCTATTTAGTCTATCAATGATTATTGAATCATTTCGACATGCTGCTGGACCAAAGACATGGTAATTTCTAAAGTGGCAATGTCCTTAAATAAATAAACTTAAAAAGTTAGATAGCATTCAGAATTAGGCACAGAATTAGGATTGAAACAGATGCCCGAAAACAATGTGACAATTTTATGAACTATCGTTGTTGAAATATTATTTAAAATACAATGACGAAAGTTCGCAAAAGAATAGAATTACGCTGGCTTGGATCAGAACTATTATAAGTCCAAATACTCAACTTTTCAGTACAGGCATTTAAAAGTTTTATTTTGCCATAATTAGTATAAAAAATACATTTGAGATACCTTAAATCAATGTTTGTATAAAATTGTACTTTTTTAAATTAATCATTATATTTTCAATAGTAAATTTGTGATTTTTATCAAATTTATTGGACATAGGCTATTTCTGCACTAAAAAGTTCAGTGCAGAAGTAGCTTAATAGCACTTAGAATAGTTCTGCACCCACAATATTTAGATTTTTTAATATTTATGTTCAATTTCTACCAACTAGAGGTATAGTAGCTATTATTTTTATAATAAAAACTTTAAGAATTATTGCTGTTAACTGTCTGGAAATTGTTGGATTTTCTTAATTTAGTGTTTATATGAAGGCTGAAATCCAGAAATATATATTTTTTTTAAATATTAATAAATACAAATTTTAATACAAGAATTTTTATTAAATATTATGGTTCGTATTTAGTAAGAATATGATAATAATTAAAATTTAACAGTTCTTTTACATAGAATATTGTTAACTAATATTTTTTTCACGTTTAACTTAAAACAATAAAATATTAAATTTTACTAAGAACAGATATGGAAAACAAAACAAAATATTTTTATTCAGTGAATATAAACTAACTTAACCTAAGTATTAAAGATACATAATAACATTAATACTCTCCATTACACTGCACATTTAAATTAATTAGAGAATAGTAGAAAACAAAAACATTAAAAAATAAATTATTAAATTTTACTAAGAACTATGGAAAACAAAACAACATAATTTTTATTCAGTGAATATAAACTAACTTAACCTAATTATTAAAGATAAAATAACATTAATAGCCTACTCTTCATTACATTGCACATTTAAATTAATTAAAGAATTATAGAAATAAAAAGATAAATCAAACAAATTTAAAACTTAATTTTAAAACCGAAAATTTTAATTTATTATTTTAAACATCTTTAATGTTGTCACTGTGTTTAAGATTTTTATAATATTCATGGTATGAAGTGGGGATTATTCTGTTGTTGCAGAGAGCTTCCAAATCCTTAAACTTTTTTGTGCTTATTGGTAAACTACTGTTGTAAAGAATTTGCAACTCTTGCTTATCCAATCTAACCAACTTTTTTCTTGTTCTGGATTCACTATTAATTTTTTTGAAAATTTCCTGCCTATAAGTATATTTTACAAAAACAGTATTTGGGTATTGAGGGTCAACCATAAGTATCCTAATTTTCTGCCATTTTACTTGTTCTCTGTCATCATCTTTATCCAATTGATTGCATGTTTCGGATCTCAATTTCTGGAAGTCATAGAATTCCTTCATTTCAATAACATTGTAAGGAGATCTTCTACATGCTGTTCTTGCAAGAGTGTACCACTGGTCTGGAACATAAACAGACACATGTTTTGATGCCCTTTCTATGGTACTGTGAACACTATCGCCCTCATTTTGGGTATGTCCTTTTTCAAGGAAGCAATGGGTTATTTTTATATTTTTGGTGACAGCTGAATACAAATACATTACTGCAATGTTCCGATTTAAGTTTTGACCACCACAGTTGTCAGAAAAGAAACAAATTTCTTTTTTACCTTCTCTAACTTTCTGGTCAATAAACATGTGCACACAGCTCGCAATTTCATTAGACCCTCGTTGTCCTTTGGTCTCATCCCACATGAAGCAATGCCCACTTTTTTTATTTAGATCATAGACAGTCAGATTGTAGGAAGACATTTTTCTCTTATAGTATAATTGTGAAACCTCAAGATGAGGGCTTTGCAGAACTTGCTGGAGGTCATAAACTCCTGCACAATAAATTTCTTCTTCTTGTGATCTTTTTTTTTGCCTGGTCTTTTGCCTCTCTTGCTAAAACTTTATTTAGTAAATGATCGTCGATGATGTCTTGCAGTTCATTCTTTTGTGCTTCATTACTATTTTTATACTTTTCACATAAATCACACAGATCTTTTTTTGGTGTGAAAAAATCTAAATTGAAACGTGTATTAAAAATATGTCTATACATGGACAACTTGGATGCTACAAGATGTTTTTCTTTACAAAATTCTATGTAGAGGTTATACATTTTTACAATATTTAAATTTGTGTCTAAATATCCTTTAGCAGAATCCTTTCTGCAGTAATGGCTATCGATTCTAGGAAACAGGTTAATGTGATCTATTATTGATTGTTTTACTGATTCTGGAAGTTTATTGTTGCATTGCGTCTTGCCTCGCTTGTCATTTTCAACACTATTTAAAACTTGAAGTTTCTTTGTAAATGCAGTCTTAACCATTTGATTGGAAATGGATAAAGTGTTTAGAAAAAATGTTTGGCAGACTCTTTCTTTATTTCCTTGTAGAATAAAATAATGGTAATAAGATACCCTCCTACGAGATAAATTATTTTCATTTTCATCATTTGAATTGTCTTCACTAATGTCACCAGTATTATCAGGGTGTAATTTCCTTTTGACTCTACTACGTTTGATTGGTTGCTGCTCTACATTATTCAATATGAAATCACGTTGCCTATCAATGTCTCCCAAATCCCAGAAAGCACTGAAAATTTCCATTCTCTCATTTTCAGAAAACCTGTCTTTACATTTTAATCTACAGTGAGTACAAGAAGTTTTTATTATTCTTTTGGAAACCATATTCCCTCGCCAATTGATATATTCCTCACCTTTATTTCTTTTAGATTTTATAACATTTCGTTTCCATGATTTTTCTGACCTGACTCTTTTCCTAGACTTTTTCGGAATTGGCGTATTGACATTTTCATCTTCACTACGCACATCCATATCATCACTGTTGACACTGATTTCCAAAGATTTTGATGATATAGTATCAATGCTTCGCAGATGTCCAGCATCATCAATATTGCCATCACTAACTCTTTCACCTACAACAAAATTAGCAAGATATTATCCAAGCTTGGTGTATTATCATTATTTCTAGGACCCGAATAATTATTCATAATATATTTAATGCTCTATATGTTTATGTTTTATGATTGACAACTTAGTTAAACTTTCCTCTACTTTTCCAGCTCATAAAATATTCCTCCCTCATTTCTTCAATAGTATAAAGTATAATTCTAAACTTTAGAAAATAAACTAGCTTTATAGAAAAAATATAAAACCAATTACATAAAAACTCCCACAGATTAGTTGAAGTTGGTTGTAATTTTACATTTAGTTAAACTTCTGAGTATGTTATTTTTAACATCAAATTTAAAATAAAAATGTGTACGCTAAAAAGCAGAAGGGTATTTTTTATTGCTAAATAATTATAAAAACTAACGAAAACCAAAATTAGGTGAACTAGCGTTATTAGGCAAATATGCTAGGCCTCTAATATTGCACAAATAGATATCAAATAGGCTAATTTTTTTTCTGAAAGACTTACATGTATCAATGTTTTCATTTTGATCATCTGAATTACAAGTTTCTCTGTTTGTTGAGATATTAGGAAATACATTTACATTTGGATCACAGTTATCATCGCTGTTAACTGAATGTAGTAGGTCGATGCCAGAGAAATTGCCTGCAATAAATAATATAATATAAATAATAAAATAGAGTTAAAAATTGCAAAGGACATTATTATTATTTCATTATTTATAATGATATTTTTAAAGAATATATATTTATGGAAGAACAAGGCAAGAAGCAGATGAATATAGGCCTAAGCCAAAATCGAATGCAATCAAATACTTAGATGCTTACTCAAATTATTCAGGGCAGTGGTGTTCGCCTCAGTGGATTCTTTACAAGATTTGTTTACAATGATAGCACTGTCCATATCATAAATTAAACTTTCTTCTTCGCACTCAACATTTTCTTTATTTTCTAAAACATAAATAAAAGTAATAAGCTTCATTTGAAATATTCTAAAACGTAAGCACTACAAAATGTATTAGTAAGATAACAAAACATGCACTTTTTAAAACTATATACTAGGCCTATCATAGTATAAATCAGAATGTAACTATAGGAAAACAACTAAAAGGCCAAAAATTATACAAATATATAATTAACAATATAATTTTTAAAGAAGTATGCATTCTTTTTTATTGAATTTGTGTAACATTTCTATCATATTTTAAAACTTTACCAAGGATAAAAAGTTAATCTAGCTTGTATTGCTGTAAGATAGATAACTAAATAAAATCTATTAACCATGATTTTAAATATTAGTTTTAAGTTTCCATAATGTTTTACTTTTTTTATTCTTAACAAAACAATATTTAACAATAGCCTACAAAAAATATAACCTATAAAAATAATATTCTTAATTTAACAATGCTAATAAATAACTAGGCTACAATAAAAAATACTGTTTTTACTTACTTATTTTTTCAGCTAAATTCACCATCAATCTTCCTCGACTAAACATTTTAAAGAATACAAACTATAAAGAAGAACTTAAGTTCAACAAATTAATTAAACACATTCATTTACTAGCACAGTGCAATGCAAAATCAGCTTCCTTTTTAACATAATACAGCTGACAGATAGAGTTTAAATTAATCTATGTCCAGTGATGCAACCTGGTGGCAAAACAAACAGTTAGTGCAGAAGTAGCCTATGGACACATTAGGCTACTTCTGCACTGAATAGTTTGGAATTATGAAATAAATTTCAGGATTAAAACTAAACTTTCTCACATAGGCTAGTTCTGCTCAAAGTAAAATTATTATT
Organism: Philaenus spumarius; assembly: GCA_018207615.1. NCBI lineage: Eukaryota > Metazoa > Arthropoda > Insecta > Hemiptera > Aphrophoridae > Philaenus > Philaenus spumarius. Next base: position 8,389 of record JAGFPH010016643.1, read on the forward strand.
TGTACATAGGCTACTTTAGTATTAAGACAAACATCTTTTCATATTGAATATTTGACTTGGGATAGTTCTGCAATCAATAACCATACATATTTTGAATAGTTTGTGTATATTTTTTAAAAATTGCAATTTTTGGACTTAGGCTAGTTCTGATCCAAGCCAGCGTAGTATCTCCGAATATTATTAGCGCTAATTTTATAAAACGCCGGTATTAAAACGCAATTTAATATACAATAGCGTATATCCGCGGAAAAAATCGATGCCCGAATACAATTTACGAAAATTCAATGAACTATGTCCGAAAAAAAAAGAATACGACGTCCAAATAATTTGTTCATGTTTGATATTTCAATTTAAATTACAAGCGCTAAGGTCCGCGGAAAGGTTTAGATGACACTTGCAAAAATTTGGAAAAAGTGGAAATTAAATTTCACTATTTGAGGGAATAAATAACAAGTAAAGCAAAGGTACTTCGTCGGGACTACCACAGAAATCATAAATCACGGGTAACTTTTAATCCCGAAAGTTTTCAAAATGTTTTACCCGAACGTCCTGAACTTAAAACAAATAGAATTATTATACTAAAATACTTTTGATACCTATCTATAAAATTTGTAACTTTTCGTCAAAGTAGGCACCCTAATTCTATAAATAGACACGATAAGAAACGAATCCATAAGTGGTTGACCTTGATTTTCTTTACCTTCCTGTATCAAATAACTAAGCCTACGCATGAATACAAATAAAACAAGAAACGTTTACGTAACAAATGAAACAATTGCCTAATCATTTTACTAGGGAAAATATCTTTACACATCAAACTAAGAAAGTTTTACATTTTTTTATACTGATATTTATTGTTAAAATGCGAATTGGGTTTAAGTTTAAATACAGAGAATGTGATTACTAAGAATCAAGACGGTCTTGACCAAATCATTCGGTCTTGACACTGTGTCTATGATACATTACTGCTCTTCGCGCATGCGCATTTAAAAAAAAAGAGATGCTATCTTTTCGTGTTATTTCTCACAGATTCCGTGAGTCTAATATGCAAAAGAGATAAGCCAAATAAAAAGTTTTAATAATATCGATAGTAACTCAAATTGAGTAAATATAACAAATAAGATAAAGAACATGTTTTTTTATGTAAAGAAATTAAATATCCTTTTAACCAAAAATAACAAGTATCCGTAAGACCGTAAAACATCAACAGATTCCGTAAATCTTACGGATAAACCGCAAAATTTGGCAGATATGAATGTCTACGAAATCAAACTAAAATAGCCTAAACTTGCAGTATAATCAGTAACATTATAAATCAAGTCAAGTCATGTCGACATTATAATCAAGCTTTTGTCAAGTCTTACAATAATTTAATAGAAATTTTGTATATAACTTTAGTTAACATATACCTTGGTGAACTCAAAAATAAATAAAATTAGTATTTTTTATACTTTTTATAAAGTGGTTGGCCCAACCAAACCACGGTAAAAGTAAATGATTAAAAGATCTAAAGAAACATTTTAAATTGCTTAATCTTTTATAATCTATAATAATAATAATAATTTAAAACCATTATTTAAAATATATTTTTATTGATCGCGTACATTAAAAACAACAGGAACAAGAAAAGTATTTGAAAATAACATATTGAATGTAAATGTTTTAAAATCCAAAATATATTATTTACAAGTTAATAATTACGATAGCCTAAAACGCCCCTCCCCTAAAACATAGCAACTTGTAGATAAAATAAATAGCAAATAATTTGATTAAATCATATTAATAAATTATAAATATGTTACTCATTTAAAAAAATATATATATATAACAATTGATTGGGTACTAAACTCTATTTTTCTTTTGAAAGATTGAAGTAGTGTTGGTATCACACTAGTCTAATGTTAATAAAACTAAGGAACAGAATCATTACTGTAGTTTGATTTTGGGTAGGTCTATATGTTTTTAAATTAAACATTTAAAGAGCGCTGTGGCGACAAAATGAATGAAAATCCTGAACCAAAAACTTTAGTGATTTTGTACTCGATAAACATAGATTGTTTGTATTATCAATGAAGACTAACTCGTGAATAAGTGTTAGTCCGTTATTTTTGTTAATACGAATTAATAAAGGCGTGGGTGTTATCTTTGAGCTAATGGTTATAGTAATGTACAGATGTAAGTGTTAAAGATCTCGTTGCCAGGCCATTATCTGGTTCGGATCAATTTCCTATGGTCTGCACTGATATAAATGGGTTTAACATAGTTTGGGTGTCGACATTATTAGTTAGACAATTTATTACATCGCCTTATTGCAAGTAACACCTACAACATGTTCATCTACATAGTGTACGTGTTAAAAATAAATGTGTTAAATACAGTAGTACTATTTAACACGGAGTAACTCACCTTTAACGTTTGGACTATTATTTTTTTCGATACAAGTCTGGGTATGTTTTTCTACCATTGATACATTTTGGGTTTGAACAGTTTTGTTCTTCCTGCTCGGTGGTTTTGTATCCTCTCTATTTGCTAAGTAAATATTTTTATTATATTTTTCAATTGTTTTGTCGACTCTTTTTGTTTCGCTTAAAATAGTTGTCATTTCATTTTTTCCTGCAACAATTAATTTTACAATATATTTAAAAGCTTGGAATAAATACATTTAAATTAGATTGTAGACGTTAAACTTTTAAACATTGCATATGCTTTTAAATTAATGGACAAAATTAACAGAGTTGGAGTCCTTTAATTTACATTCGCTCGAAAGGTTTACAATTCCCATAAATAATTTTGGTAGTTTTTAAAGCAAAAACATTTAACTACTGGCAGAGTTTATAATATTAACTAGAAAAAATAAAAAGAAGTAGTTGAATTTGATTTTAAGAATATAACATCAAAGTTTGGTGATACGAATTGTGAGCAGAATGAATAAGTAGAACCTAAAAAAGACGTAGAGCCTGCAACTAGTTCTTACCGAAAATATTTATGTAATTGCTGCTGGTGCCTGCCATAGCCTAATGAAACAACAGCTGGTAACGCCAATACAGGATTACCTCTGGGGTAACTAATTTTATTTTAATATATTAATTATGCGGGACAACTCAATTGACTAAAGTTGTAAGGCATTTGTATTCAGGATTACATACTATACAAAATATAAGTTCCATATTAATCCAAACATAATTAAAATGTATTCTTAAATATTTCCTTTGCCATCCACTTCGTGATTTTTTATAAAGTTTTAGATTTCATTTTGTTATAGAAAAGGCTTTAATGAACTCAAAACTAACTAGCCTAAACACATTGCTAGTTTTGAATAAGTTACGTCAGATTATAAAGGACTATAATTATTATATGGGTGTATATTCTTTTTTGTTATATAGTTATAGCCTTACCTCCTTGAGCAACGATAACAGCGGGATAATACGCTCCAAGATAAGGTGCGTTGACAAGTTCTTGTCTATCATTTGCTTTGATGACACTTGTAGGACATAAAGTCACAATTAGGTCTTCCACAAACTTTACAACAGTATAAGCCATATTATGACGTAAATTTGACCATAATTTGCTGAAATACAAACGAATTGAAATTAAATACATTGCTTATGTTTAATTTAAATAATAGATATATTTTATACAAGGTGTCTTGCAACCATATGAACAAACTTTATCACGTTATTCAGCATGTCAAAAGAAACAAAAAATGTAATATAACATGTCTTGTGTCCTATCTCATTCCGTTTTTGGTCTGTCTGTCTGTATGTGTTTTTTACAAAATACTTAATATTTTTAGAAGTAGAAAAGATATTGAGCTTAAACTTTGTACACCTATATTTTGCGTAACCTTTTACCACTGTACCAAAAATTAGAACAATATTTTAAATATTTTTAAAATGGCGTCCGTTTATAAGTTTTAATGTCAAATATCTCAAAAACCGATAACTTTACAAAAAAATCACAAGAGACAAAAAAAGTTTACTTTTTTAATGACAAACTCAACGGTTTTTTTATTTTGTCTGTAGCTCAAAAGACAAAAGAGATATTGAACAAAAAAAGGAAAAATGTATTTCTTGGTAGTTGTCAACAACCTAGAATTACTCTAGAAACAAAATATTTTAAACTTATTTTGAGGTAATAAAATAATAAGTTATTTGCATAATGTTGCGAGCAATTTCTGAGCTGATTCCACTAGCAAAATTAACGAAAAAAGTTAATTTATTCATCGGTCTGGAAATGCTTCGTTAGAGAGTTACAGCTAGCGAAAGATTTCACCCGTGTTTCATATTACTGTACTCACAGAAACGAATCCCTATTGAAATATGTAGGGCGTTAATTAAGGTGTAAAATTTAATTTAATTTACGTAAAATGAGCAGATAAATTTAATAAAATAGTGTTGTAACTGCAGTAATTTTACAATATTTAACCCAAAACGCAAAATTTGGTCTAAACAAATGTTTTCTGAAGTGTTTTAGTACATTAACTTTGTGAAATGGGTATAAACCCTCAAACGTATTAAACATATCTTGTAGAGAATTCATTTTTGAAGATATTTGTTTAAAATAGGACAATAAAAAACAACAAATTTTTATTAAAATATCTAGGAAAAGCATATCTTTAAAAATAAATTAATGAATTGTAAAATATCCAACTTTTAAATACAAATGTAACGGTAGCTTAACTAACAAAATCGAATGAGAAATAACAACAATGTTACCATGTTTTCAGATAAAAGTATTAGCTGTTTATTAGTAGTGAATTATTTACAATGTTTGAATATCAAATTATTTGGTAATTGTTTGGTAACCAGTAGAAAACAAACAAGATGGATATTTTATAATTCATTTATTTATTTTTAAAGATTTGCCTTTTCCGAGATATTTTAATTTAATTTTTAATTTTTTATTAAACTACTTTACACAAATATCTTCAGAAATAAATTCTCTACAAGATATAATATGTTGAGGGTTTGTACCCATTTCACAAAGTTAATGTACTAAAACCCTACAGAAAACATTTTTTTACCGAATTTTGCGTTTTGGGTTAAGTATTATAAAACTACTGCAGTTACAGCACTATTTTTTTAATTTATCTGCTCACTTTACGTAAATTAAATTAAATTTTACACTATGAATAAATTAACTCTTTTCGTTATTTTTGCTAGTGGAATCAGCTCAGAAAGTGCTCGGAACATTATGCAAATAACTTATTATTTTAGCTCAAAATAAGTTTAAAATATTTTGTTTCAGAGTAATTCTGGGTATTGTTGACAACTACCAAGAAATACATTTTTCCTTTTTTTGGTCAATATTTCTTTTGTCTTTTAAGCTACAGACAAAATAAAAAAACCGTTGAGTTTGTCATTAGAAAAGTAAACTTTTTTGTCTCTTGTGAGTTTTTTGTAAAGTTAGGGTTTTTGAGATATTTGACATTAAAAATTATAAACGGCCGCCATTTTGATAATATTTAAAATATTGTTCTAATTTTTCGTAAAGTGATAAAAGGTTACGCAACAAATATGTGTACAAAGTTTGAGCTCAATATCATTTCTACTTCTAAAAAATATTAAGTATTTTGTAAAAAAACACATACAGACAGACAGACCGAAAACGGAATGAGATAGGACACATGTTATGTTACATTTTTTGTTTCTTTTGACATGCTGAATAACGTGATAAAGTTTGTTCATATGGTTGCAAGACACCCTAAAGGCCCTGCATGTAAGGTTATACGTATATAAAAATAATACTACACAAATTAAAATTTGTAGAAAGTTAGTGCAATTATTATTATTTTTATTTTTTTATTTTTTTATAGGAGTAGCTACCCTATTTTAATCTCTTTGTTGTAGTGACAATACTCTCTAAACAATCCTGGAGAAATCTATGTGGAAATTGTGTAATTTTTAGAGAAATAGTTGAGTACTTTTTGATAATATAGAAAAAAGTAAACGTATCGATTATGTATTATTGAATTTTAAGAATATTCACTCCATTTCATTACTTTCACTAAGTAATCGAATTTCAAATGGTTTTTATGTCCCTTAAGATTAAAATTATACCAAATTAGATTTAAAGTTTGTAGGAAGTTAGTGAAATGAATTTTTTATCGTATAGGGGTAGCTACTCCATTTTAATCTCTGTGATTTTAGTTAGCATAATCTCTAATTAATTCTGATACTAATATGTGTAGGCTGTGAAATTTTTAGTGAAATAAATTGAGTAGTTTTCGAGAGTATGGAAAAAGTAAATGTATGGATTATTATTGAATTGTAAAAGGTAGTTATTCAATTGCACCCCTTTGACTTAAATAATCAAATTTCAAATAGTATTTATATCTGATAAAAATAATACTACATAATTTTAGATTATTAGCTTGTAGGATGTTAGTTTAAATTTATATTTATTGTATAGGGGTAGTAACCCCATTTCGATTCCTTAGACTGTTGTAATTGTAGAGTGTTAAAGATAATGGCAGCAAATGCACATACAATATTGCTGTGTTTACTGTGTTGGTATAGGATGTCGGGTTATATAAAATAATTATGACACATAACTTAACTATTATCCTGCATGCGATTGTTTTGACAGTAACACCATCCGGAAGGGAATCAAAAGGGCTAAAAAAAAGTGTCTTGACATTTTTTGTTAACATCTACGGTTTTTGAGTAATTTAGGTTTGAAATTGTAAAACAGCCGCCATTTTAAAAGTTATGATTGGATTCAATCACTTATTTTTCTTGACATATATCATTGTTAGATTAAACTACTTGCCAAGTTTGAACTCAATCGGTCAAACCGTTCTCTAGATAAAAATTATTTTGTGCAAAAAAACGAAATGGCGGTTATATAGAAAATTAAGCGTTTTCGGGTCTGTGTTTGTATGCACTTTTTTTCTTATTTTGACCCATAGAACCATTCCCCGAAGTTTGGCACTTTGCGTATGGGACACCCTATATAGAGTAGCCTACATTATTATGTCTTGAATATTGTACAAAATTAAAAATAGGCTACATCAAACTTACAAATTTAACGTATTTTTTATGTTGGCCTAGGCCTATCGACAGTGAACAGATTTAGTTTTGAAAGTTTTGTAAATTTTATTTTTTTACATTGAAGTCGAAGTTTTATTTATATTGTTTTAACTTCAATTTAGTTTATACTAAGCTACCATAGTTTAGTATTGAGGTTTACCTCAATATTTTGTAAACCTCGCAACTCCATTTAGACCTACTATTCAGGAGATGAAAAAACTGTGTTATATTTTTTGTTTATAGTAGAAGTATTGTACATCTGAAATATAACATTTAAATATATTCTTACCATAATTTCAACTCGTGTATTTAAGTTTTCTTTTTTTGTTATTTTTTAAAAGGAGTTATTACTTTTTCACACCGATTGTGTTGTAAATACATGTTTTTCTTAAAACTAGAGTAGTGTTATTATTGGTAAAAACTCGAAACTCCCTATCAAAAACAAAAATAATCTAAACTCATTCAAATTTTAGCATCCTCGTAACTCCTTTTTCCTTTTTATTCTAAAGCTATTTTTAGTTAAAATATGTTTTGTTTAGATAATTTAAGTTAATCAGTACTTACATCTTCATGATTACAGGTAAGCTGAAGGTCGTTAATAGTTTAAACTACTGAACACACACAAAAACAATGATACTTCACAACGTTTTACTCTAAAAACAACGCTACAACTTGGCGTTAGAAGGTTTGCTAACACGAAAAATAAAATACCGGAGTTACGAAGTGTCTTTCAACTTAAATATTTTAAACAATATTTGTTTTGGAGTTCTGGGCTTTTACATAAGGATAGGGATATTTTTGCTTCAAAGGCTTGTATTAAAATGTCAATTTCATAAAAAATGGAGTTACGAGGTTTGCAAATTAAGGTAGCGATAGGCCATTCTCTTTAAGTACAGTAGCTAAATCATCAAGTATTTTACAATCAATTAAATACGTCAGACAACCTTGCATTCATTTATTCGTGTAAATGTATTCCTAAATGAATTGACGACGTTGTTAGCATTTATGTAGACCTACTGTATTTACACCTAGTTGACTCAAATAAAAAAATAAAAAATATTTCCTAAATCATACGAATTGAATAAACTGGCTTAATGACAGACGTTGCCCTGTCCAAATTTCAATAATTTTGTTTGCGATTGTTTTGTGAATTTATGATAAACCGTTTAAAAATTTAGTAAAAACGGAAAAAATATTTCTGAGTGATCATTGTATCTATTAACGATTGTGGAAATGAATATTAAATTTGAATATGATCGACTTGGAACCATGCGGTTTTGTTCCAAAATTTATGTTATAATTGAATTAAGCCAAAATTTCATGTGAACAGTCAAAACAAAGAAATACTTTAATTCGAGTGGTTTGCTGTGACATTACTATTTCCTTCATTGAAATGCTTTAAGATAAACTACCTTTTTGTTTTGTTGTCTGGGACGTAAAACAATGCTGGTGGTTTTCCAAGTCGGGAAGAGGCGTATTTACTTTAACTACTTAATCAAATGTTAAGACATTAGGATCTAAATGTTTGACTTATAATACAGTAAACCGTTTGTTTGCTTTTACCTACAAAAATTCTTGATCTAAAAAAAACTTATAGCTGTGGAGAATAATTACCTGATTCTAAATTGGCCAAATTGGTTGCAAGTAAACGTGTTTTTGTTCATTGTAGGTTTAACCTCAAATGATGTTCATTTTTTTATCCAAATCAGCTGTTTTATTTATAATATGTAACAATCGATGTTTGAATTTAATTATAATACACAGGAAGCATTTTTCGTTGATTTTTGTTCGTCTTTGATTTTAGTTTTTCATGATTTATTTTTGCTTTTTGCTTATTTTTAGTTTTTTAATCTAACTTAAAAAAAGATGTTGGTTTTTAAGAATAATAAATAAATTATAAATATGATAAGTAAAGTTGCAATGGTAATAAATGTAATCAAACAAGTGTTACTAAGCTTTTTATCTGAAAAGCTGTTTTTGTGAGTTAGGCTATGGTCTTGAGTGCATAGAAAAATCCCTCGAAAAAAGCTTGTTCAGTTTTTCCAGAATTTGAAAATTTCCAGTAACTTAAAAAAACAATTTCTTTCCATAAAAACCTAATTTGGAGTATTACGAACATTTTAATTGTGTGGACATTTTTTGCTTGAACCTTATTTCTTTCTAAACATGTCCGAAAACTAAAGATTGAAGCAATATATACAGACTTTTTTATTTTATACATTTTGAATTGTTTCAAAGTTTGCGAATTAAACTTTAATTTCAGTAATTATTTGTAAAATAAAATCAATTAATAATAAACACATTACAAATAATAATCATTTAGAGAAAACATTGTAAAATGAGTTGTGTTTGGTTTTAAAATTATTATAGCATTAATCCTTTAATGTTGTAGTACACAGCTAACTAATTCAAATTCTACGTTATTCTTTTGAGTTAATTTATTAACATGTGTTTTCCAATTGTTCACAAAATACAAAATTAATTGGTAAATTATTATATGATTTAGTTATAATAAATATTTATATCAAATGAAATGTATTTAGGCCTACTAATACAAAATATGAAATTACATAAAGTAAAATAACCAACAAAAATTAAAACTTACCTAGAATTAAAATCTTCGTTACGCTCAGAAGAGTAGGTTCGTGGCACGATACAACTGTCAAAATGTCACAAGCTATCTATATAGAATAATAATAGTTTGAGTTTAGGACAACCTTTTATACCTGTTAGTCATAGAGTTTCTTTCAACCCCTCCCACCAAGTACATGAGAGGAGTAGGGGAAGGCCTTTCGTATCTAAAGAAGAATATTTTAAATTATTAACATGGTAACGGAAAGACTTCAACAAAAATATGTATAGAATTTTAACATTTTAATATAGAATACACAAGCTAATCAATATCTCGAAACCTTACCAGATTTTTTAAAATATGAAAAGTCAATGTTTACGAAAAGCGTTATTGCAAGAATTTTTAATTCATTGCAATTTTTTTCTGTAGTCCACCGTTTAGAAACTACACCCATATAGATTACAAAGTTCACAAATTAAAATAAATATATATTTAAAAAAATTGCTTTGAAAATGATACTTCATATTCTTAATAATTCTTGAAGTACACAACAAGTAAAGAAAGATCCCCATTTTAAATTGGTCTTTTATTCTTAAACAGCAATAGTTTCCATGATAGAATGCTACTAACAACTTGCACAACTTAGTAACAATTCGTGTTAGTAGCTTCTTCTCTATTATTTCGATTCGTAGTCTATCTTCTTTGGATAATTTGCTATCTGAAAAGTTTATCTTCAACTTATATCATAAGTATTATATAATAAAATGAAAAATCATTATGATCAAAATACAAGGCATAAATTGTGCAAGTTACACATGGCTTCATATAAAAATTTCAAGCCATGTTTCGAGCTTTGCAGGGAATTTAAATAACAACCCTAATAAAACAAGATGTATTACGCAAATTAAATTTTTTGCGAGTATGCTCTTATAACTCGAAAACTAACAACTTTTCGTTAATAACCTCTCTAACCTATTAAAATTTGTATA
>JAGFPH010016644.1:0-18977 GCA_018207615.1 Philaenus spumarius
AACACGTCAAAAAGTTCAATAAAAAACGTATTATACACAAAACACGTCAAAAAGTTCAATAAAAAAACCTATTATACTAAAAGCACGTCAAAAAGTTCAATAAAAACGTATTATACACAAAAGACGAAAACATATTTTTTTTTTTTTTCCTACTTTGACTGTTTGTAGTGAAACACTCATTGAACCTCACAACCTTGTTTTATGTTATACGTATTCCATTAAATGTAAAATATACAGTTAAAACACATATACTACACGAAACATACCAAAATACGCTTCTAACAATTCCTAAAAGTAGCCATTTCTTAGTCATATTATATGATTGATTTATAATCAGTTATGAATACGCTAAATGATAAATGATAAAGAGTACAATAAAAATACACAAAATACACACTTAAATAGTTAAAAAAAGTTTTTCTTGGTGGCCATTTTCCAGTTACTACTAAGGCTACACGCACGTAATATACTCAATACCTTTTAAAATAATATTTAAAACGATTTCAACAGTAGCCATTTTCGAGTTAACAACTACTTGGTTGAAATGAATATACTATTTTTGTTGTTAGTTTAAATATATGTGATCTAATAAATTTCAATACAATTTAGTCTATAATTATTAGAATTATATTTTCTAAAAATATGATATTGTTGACGTCATAGCAACGATGATATAGAAAAATAATTAAAATAGGTAAAAACTTAAAATAAACCGGCTCATTTATTGTTAATTCTTCTAATTTCGTTGTTAACCCATGCCTTTAATTGTTGCACAGTTCTGCCCTTAAGTTGTTTGTGCTTGTTGATTACTTTTAAGCACTCTGAAGGTGTTGGCAAGAGTCTGTTTTTTATATTTGCAGCAAAAAATTTTCGTGCAATGTGTCTTTCTGGTGTTGTCCAAGTTTTCTTTATAGAAATTCTCTTTTTCGGAGGTGTTTTGTCTTTAAGTTGTTTCTTACTTATTACAGATACTTTCTTCCTTTGGTTTTGCTGTTGCTCGACTGGTTTTGAGCTGCATTCTCCTTCTGTGATCATATCAACAGAATCAAGTTCTTCTTCGATGTCAACATTGACGTTTATTTCATCTAATGCCTTTCCATGAAATTTGGATAATGAGCCGTCTTCTAAAGATATCAAAAGTTGGGATATTTTCGCTAGATGTATCACTTCATTAGGAAGTCTGTAAAACTTCCTGTGTGTGGCTATATCGTGTCCCATGAAATCTGCTAGAATCGACATATCATTTTCGGTAAAATTCATAGCTTGCGAAATTGTAGCTATTTGTTTTCTCAACTTGGTCCCCGTTAATAATTCAGGATGTGATGCATTACATGCATAAGCAATATGATTAAGCGCAGTAGATGCACTGTAAAACCCAGTCCTGTTTCTCCCAAACACGTATTCATTTTTTCCCGACACCCCGGCTGCTTTTCTGTTTTCTAAAATTAATTCAATGAGGTCAATTTGTTTGTTACTAATTAATAAGGATACGGGCCGCCCCATTTTACCCCTTATCTCCATCCTCATATAACGACTTGAAACTATTTTTTCAGCGGTATTTAAGGTGTTGTAGATTTTCGAGTCTTTTTGGATATTATGTCTATTTTCGAAATCTGAAATGAGAAGTCTTGACATTTCACCCACACGTTTTCGGTTGAAAATTAATATTTGTAGTAAAACACCTTTATTTAAACTATCAAACGCTAGTAAATTGAACCCCTCTCTAAGTTTTTTTTCTGAATCTTCCACAGACGTTTTTAAGAAATTGTTTAATTTCAAAATATCAGCTGTCAGAGGTAGAAGTCTTGGCTTATTCCACTTACTTTTTGCTGCATCGGATAATGCTGTTTTTCCTAAGCTGTAATAAAATTCTGACTCGTAAACCTTCAGCCATTTATCCAGACATTTTTTTTTCTCTTCGTCATCTTGTTTAATATAATGCACCCGAAGCCTCTGGGCACAAAGTTTCATAGCTGTACCCAATGCAGAAACAAGTGATGGTGCGCGAAACTTGGCTTCTTTTGCTGAATATCCTGCTACAATGTTTACTGCTTCTGTAAAAGTGTCATAATGGTTCGGTTTGATTGCAGTGTCAAGGCAGGTAATTTCGGGGTTTATTGATCGCATGGTTATAATTAAATTGGATATTTGTCTTAATTTAGTTCTTATTAGGTTTTTTAAATGTTTTTCCGTTTTGTGGCGTATACAGAGATAATTCCCATAGTCTATAATAAAAGGGTCCTTAAGTGCGAATTTAGTTATGTCATCATCTCTCATTCCAGGTAAAATGTCTCTTGATAATTTTTCACTAGCATTTATATGTAAATCAGATTTTAATGTTAGAAGTTTTGAGGAAGCTTGCAAGTTTCTTTTTCCAATTTCACTATCAGTTTTACAATTGTCGTAATGTCTATATAAATATTTTCTTTTATAAAAATTTAAACAATGAGGGCAAGCCCCATACGTTTCATGATCGGTTTCACGCTTTTTCCTGCTTAAAATTAAATTTCCTTTGTTTAAAGTGTGTGACGTGTTAAAAATTAAAGTGCCTCTTCCTCTAATTTCATTAATAAGTTTTCTTCGATCTTTGCTACTTTTGTCTAGTCCACACAAAGATATAACTTCATCTTGATCCTTATGTTTATTTACAATATGCCTTGCGAAATTAAAGACTAATTTTTTGCAATAAATGCAAAAATATTGTTTTCTTGTCTCTTTAACGTTACCTATTACCGCTCCTTTGGTATCGCTTTCCTCAGATCGAGTCGTCGGACTCTGGCTTGGACCTGGTGCATCTTCAATAACAATGTCTGATGTTGTGAGGAGATCTTGAAATAAATTTCGTCGTACATTTACTCTTGAATTATTCGCTTTAGGGCTGCCTCGCTCACTAGCATTATAAAATTCCACGTCTTCTTGAAGATTTGCTTCACAATCTTTAACAAAAATACAACACTAACAATAATACATTTAAGAACATGTGTTTTATAACATGCATACCTGCCACTTTTGAAAAATCAGAATCAGTAAAAACTATGCGCATGTAAGTTTTACCCTTTTTTACGACACAACCTGTATATAGCCATTCCAATTACCAAAACCCTGTAATATGGGTAAAGGAAATCGAACTCACCTTAGTTTGCCTTAATGTATACAAAAGTTTAATAAGATCCAAAATAGAATAGACTATTGCTCTTTTTTGAATGGTCATGCAGCAATTGATGTCCTTGTCTTGTTGTAAAAAATTATAAATAATATGGTAATGTTTATGGGAGTATTAAAAATGTAAGTTAACTTAATATGCATATTTATAAAAAATATAAAATTTTGTTGTTAAAACTATTTGTGTGAGGCAAAAATATCTAGGCTACATATGATTATTTTTACAATTGGATAAAAAAAGCTATTTAGTCTATCAATGATTATTGAATCATTTCGACATGCTGCTGGACCGAAGACATGGTAATTTCTAAAGTGGCAATGTCCTTAAATAAATAAACTTAAAAAGTTAGATAGCATTCAGAATTAGGCACAGAATTAGGATTGAAACAGATGCCCGAAAACAATGTGACAATTTTATGAACTATCGTTGTTGAAATATTATTTAAAATACAATGACGAAAGTTCGCAAAAGAATAGAATTACGCTGGCTTGGATCAGAACTATTATAAGTCCAAATACTCAACTTTTCAGTACAGGCATTTAAAAGTTTTATTTTGCCATAATTAGTATAAAAAATACATTTGAGATACCTTAAATCAATGTTTGTATAAAATTGTACTTTTTTAAATTAATCATTATATTTTCAATAGTAAATTTGTGATTTTTATCAAATTTATTGGACATAGGCTATTTCTGCACTAAAAAGTTCAGTGCAGAAGTAGCTTAATAGCACTTAGAATAGTTCTGCACCCACAATATTTAGATTTTTTAATATTTATGTTCAATTTCTACCAACTAGAGGTATAGTAGCTATTATTTTTATAATAAAAACTTTAAGAATTATTGCTGTTAACTGTCTGGAAATTGTTGGATTTTCTTAATTTAGTGTTTATATGAAGGCTGAAATCCAGAAATATATATTTTTTTTAAATATTAATAAATACAAATTTTAATACAAGAATTTTTATTAAATATTATGGTTCGTATTTAGTAAGAATATGATAATAATTAAAATTTAACAGTTCTTTTACATAGAATATTGTTAACTAATATTTTTTTCACGTTTAACTTAAAACAATAAAATATTAAATTTTACTAAGAACAGATATGGAAAACAAAACAAAATATTTTTATTCAGTGAATATAAACTAACTTAACCTAAGTATTAAAGATACATAATAACATTAATACTCTCCATTACACTGCACATTTAAATTAATTAGAGAATAGTAGAAAACAAAAACATTAAAAAATAAATTATTAAATTTTACTAAGAACTATGGAAAACAAAACAACATAATTTTTATTCAGTGAATATAAACTAACTTAACCTAATTATTAAAGATAAAATAACATTAATAGCCTACTCTTCATTACATTGCACATTTAAATTAATTAAAGAATTATAGAAATAAAAAGATAAATCAAACAAATTTAAAACTTAATTTTAAAACCGAAAATTTTAATTTATTATTTTAAACATCTTTAATGTTGTCACTGTGTTTAAGATTTTTATAATATTCATGGTATGAAGTGGGGATTATTCTGTTGTTGCAGAGAGCTTCCAAATCCTTAAACTTTTTTGTGCTTATTGGTAAACTACTGTTGTAAAGAATTTGCAACTCTTGCTTATCCAATCTAACCAACTTTTTTCTTGTTCTGGATTCACTATTAATTTTTTTGAAAATTTCCTGCCTATAAGTATATTTTACAAAAACAGTATTTGGGTATTGAGGGTCAACCATAAGTATCCTAATTTTCTGCCATTTTACTTGTTCTCTGTCATCATCTTTATCCAATTGATTGCATGTTTCGGATCTCAATTTCTGGAAGTCATAGAATTCCTTCATTTCAATAACATTGTAAGGAGATCTTCTACATGCTGTTCTTGCAAGAGTGTACCACTGGTCTGGAACATAAACAGACACATGTTTTGATGCCCTTTCTATGGTACTGTGAACACTATCGCCCTCATTTTGGGTATGTCCTTTTTCAAGGAAGCAATGGGTTATTTTTATATTTTTGGTGACAGCTGAATACAAATACATTACTGCAATGTTCCGATTTAAGTTTTGACCACCACAGTTGTCAGAAAAGAAACAAATTTCTTTTTTACCTTCTCTAACTTTCTGGTCAATAAACATGTGCACACAGCTCGCAATTTCATTAGACCCTCGTTGTCCTTTGGTCTCATCCCACATGAAGCAATGCCCACTTTTTTTATTTAGATCATAGACAGTCAGATTGTAGGAAGACATTTTTCTCTTATAGTATAATTGTGAAACCTCAAGATGAGGGCTTTGCAGAACTTGCTGGAGGTCATAAACTCCTGCACAATAAATTTCTTCTTCTTGTGATCTTTTTTTTTGCCTGGTCTTTTGCCTCTCTTGCTAAAACTTTATTTAGTAAATGATCGTCGATGATGTCTTGCAGTTCATTCTTTTGTGCTTCATTACTATTTTTATACTTTTCACATAAATCACACAGATCTTTTTTTGGTGTGAAAAAATCTAAATTGAAACGTGTATTAAAAATATGTCTATACATGGACAACTTGGATGCTACAAGATGTTTTTCTTTACAAAATTCTATGTAGAGGTTATACATTTTTACAATATTTAAATTTGTGTCTAAATATCCTTTAGCAGAATCCTTTCTGCAGTAATGGCTATCGATTCTAGGAAACAGGTTAATGTGATCTATTATTGATTGTTTTACTGATTCTGGAAGTTTATTGTTGCATTGCGTCTTGCCTCGCTTGTCATTTTCAACACTATTTAAAACTTGAAGTTTCTTTGTAAATGCAGTCTTAACCATTTGATTGGAAATGGATAAAGTGTTTAGAAAAAATGTTTGGCAGACTCTTTCTTTATTTCCTTGTAGAATAAAATAATGGTAATAAGATACCCTCCTACGAGATAAATTATTTTCATTTTCATCATTTGAATTGTCTTCACTAATGTCACCAGTATTATCAGGGTGTAATTTCCTTTTGACTCTACTACGTTTGATTGGTTGCTGCTCTACATTATTCAATATGAAATCACGTTGCCTATCAATGTCTCCCAAATCCCAGAAAGCACTGAAAATTTCCATTCTCTCATTTTCAGAAAACCTGTCTTTACATTTTAATCTACAGTGAGTACAAGAAGTTTTTATTATTCTTTTGGAAACCATATTCCCTCGCCAATTGATATATTCCTCACCTTTATTTCTTTTAGATTTTATAACATTTCGTTTCCATGATTTTTCTGACCTGACTCTTTTCCTAGACTTTTTCGGAATTGGCGTATTGACATTTTCATCTTCACTACGCACATCCATATCATCACTGTTGACACTGATTTCCAAAGATTTTGATGATATAGTATCAATGCTTCGCAGATGTCCAGCATCATCAATATTGCCATCACTAACTCTTTCACCTACAACAAAATTAGCAAGATATTATCCAAGCTTGGTGTATTATCATTATTTCTAGGACCCGAATAATTATTCATAATATATTTAATGCTCTATATGTTTATGTTTTATGATTGACAACTTAGTTAAACTTTCCTCTACTTTTCCAGCTCATAAAATATTCCTCCCTCATTTCTTCAATAGTATAAAGTATAATTCTAAACTTTAGAAAATAAACTAGCTTTATAGAAAAAATATAAAACCAATTACATAAAAACTCCCACAGATTAGTTGAAGTTGGTTGTAATTTTACATTTAGTTAAACTTCTGAGTATGTTATTTTTAACATCAAATTTAAAATAAAAATGTGTACGCTAAAAAGCAGAAGGGTATTTTTTATTGCTAAATAATTATAAAAACTAACGAAAACCAAAATTAGGTGAACTAGCGTTATTAGGCAAATATGCTAGGCCTCTAATATTGCACAAATAGATATCAAATAGGCTAATTTTTTTTCTGAAAGACTTACATGTATCAATGTTTTCATTTTGATCATCTGAATTACAAGTTTCTCTGTTTGTTGAGATATTAGGAAATACATTTACATTTGGATCACAGTTATCATCGCTGTTAACTGAATGTAGTAGGTCGATGCCAGAGAAATTGCCTGCAATAAATAATATAATATAAATAATAAAATAGAGTTAAAAATTGCAAAGGACATTATTATTATTTCATTATTTATAATGATATTTTTAAAGAATATATATTTATGGAAGAACAAGGCAAGAAGCAGATGAATATAGGCCTAAGCCAAAATCGAATGCAATCAAATACTTAGATGCTTACTCAAATTATTCAGGGCAGTGGTGTTCGCCTCAGTGGATTCTTTACAAGATTTGTTTACAATGATAGCACTGTCCATATCATAAATTAAACTTTCTTCTTCGCACTCAACATTTTCTTTATTTTCTAAAACATAAATAAAAGTAATAAGCTTCATTTGAAATATTCTAAAACGTAAGCACTACAAAATGTATTAGTAAGATAACAAAACATGCACTTTTTAAAACTATATACTAGGCCTATCATAGTATAAATCAGAATGTAACTATAGGAAAACAACTAAAAGGCCAAAAATTATACAAATATATAATTAACAATATAATTTTTAAAGAAGTATGCATTCTTTTTTATTGAATTTGTGTAACATTTCTATCATATTTTAAAACTTTACCAAGGATAAAAAGTTAATCTAGCTTGTATTGCTGTAAGATAGATAACTAAATAAAATCTATTAACCATGATTTTAAATATTAGTTTTAAGTTTCCATAATGTTTTACTTTTTTTATTCTTAACAAAACAATATTTAACAATAGCCTACAAAAAATATAACCTATAAAAATAATATTCTTAATTTAACAATGCTAATAAATAACTAGGCTACAATAAAAAATACTGTTTTTACTTACTTATTTTTTCAGCTAAATTCACCATCAATCTTCCTCGACTAAACATTTTAAAGAATACAAACTATAAAGAAGAACTTAAGTTCAACAAATTAATTAAACACATTCATTTACTAGCACAGTGCAATGCAAAATCAGCTTCCTTTTTAACATAATACAGCTGACAGATAGAGTTTAAATTAATCTATGTCCAGTGATGCAACCTGGTGGCAAAACAAACAGTTAGTGCAGAAGTAGCCTATGGACACATTAGGCTACTTCTGCACTGAATAGTTTGGAATTATGAAATAAATTTCAGGATTAAAACTAAACTTTCTCACATAGGCTAGTTCTGCTCAAAGTAAAATTATTATTTGTACATAGGCTACTTTAGTATTAAGACAAACATCTTTTCATATTGAATATTTGACTTGGGATAGTTCTGCAATCAATAACCATACATATTTTGAATAGTTTGTGTATATTTTTTAAAAATTGCAATTTTTGGACTTAGGCTAGTTCTGATCCAAGCCAGCGTAGTATCTCCGAATATTATTAGCGCTAATTTTATAAAACGCCGGTATTAAAACGCAATTTAATATACAATAGCGTATATCCGCGGAAAAAATCGATGCCCGAATACAATTTACGAAAATTCAATGAACTATGTCCGAAAAAAAAAGAATACGACGTCCAAATAATTTGTTCATGTTTGATATTTCAATTTAAATTACAAGCGCTAAGGTCCGCGGAAAGGTTTAGATGACACTTGCAAAAATTTGGAAAAAGTGGAAATTAAATTTCACTATTTGAGGGAATAAATAACAAGTAAAGCAAAGGTACTTCGTCGGGACTACCACAGAAATCATAAATCACGGGTAACTTTTAATCCCGAAAGTTTTCAAAATGTTTTACCCGAACGTCCTGAACTTAAAACAAATAGAATTATTATACTAAAATACTTTTGATACCTATCTATAAAATTTGTAACTTTTCGTCAAAGTAGGCACCCTAATTCTATAAATAGACACGATAAGAAACGAATCCATAAGTGGTTGACCTTGATTTTCTTTACCTTCCTGTATCAAATAACTAAGCCTACGCATGAATATAAATAAAACAAGAAACGTTTACGTAACAAATGAAACAATTGCCTAATCATTTTACTAGGGAAAATATCTTTACACATCAAACTAAGAAAGTTTTACATTTTTTTATACTGATATTTATTGTTAAAATGCGAATTGGGTTTAAGTTTAAATACAGAGAATGTGATTACTAAGAATCAAGACGGTCTTGACCAAATCATTCGGTCTTGACACTGTGTCTATGATACATTACTGCTCTTCGCGCATGCGCATTTAAAAAAAAAGAGATTCTATCTTTTCGTGTTATTTCTCACAGATTCCGTGAGTCTAATATGCAAAAGAGATAAGCCAAATAAAAAGTTTTAATAATATCGATAGTAACTCAAATTGAGTAAATATAACAAATAAGATAAAGAACATGTTTTTTTATGTAAAGAAATTAAATATCCTTTTAACCAAAAATAACAAGTATCCGTAAGACCGTAAAACATCAACAGATTCCGTAAATCTTACGGATAAACCGCAAAATTTGGCAGATATGAATGTCTACGAAATCAAACTAAAATAGCCTAAACTTTCAGTATAATCAGTAACATTATAAATCAAGTCAAGTCATGTCGACATTATAATCAAGCTTTTGTCAAGTCTTACAATAATTTAATAGAAATTTTGTATATAACTTTAGTTAACATATACCTTGGTGAACTCAAAAATAAATAAAATTAGTATTTTTTATACTTTTTATAAAGTGGTTGGCCCAACCAAACCACGGTAAAAGTAAATGATTAAAAGATCTAAAGAAACATTTTAAATTGCTTAATCTTTTATAATCTATAATAATAATAATAATTTAAAACCATTATTTAAAATATATTTTTATTGATCGCGTACATTAAAAACAACAGGAACAAGAAAAGTATTTGAAAATAACATATTGAATGTAAATGTTTTAAAATCCAAAATATATTATTTACAAGTTAATAATTACGATAGCCTAAAACGCCCCTCCCCTAAAACATAGCAACTTGTAGATAAAATAAATAGCAAATAATTTGATTAAATCATATTAATAAATTATAAATATGTTACTCATTTAAAAAAATATATATATATAACAATTGATTGGGTACTAAACTCTATTTTTCTTTTGAAAGATTTAAGTAGTGTTGGTATCACACTAGTCTAATGTTAATAAAACTAAGGAACAGAATCATTACTGTAGTTTGATTTTGGGTAGGTCTATATGTTTTTAAATTAAACATTTGAAGAGCGCTGTGGCGACAAAATGAATGAAAATCCTGAACCAAAAACTTTAGTGATTTTGTACTCGATAAACATAGATTGTTTGTATTATCAATGAAGACTAACTCGTGAATAAGTGTTAGTCCGTTATTTTTGTTAATACGAATTAATAAAGGCGTGGGTGTTATCTTTGAGCTAATGGTTATAGTAATGTACAGATGTAAGTGTTAAAGATCTCGTTGCCAGGCCATTATCTGGTTCGGATCAATTTCCTATGGTCTGCACTGATATAAATGGGTTTAACATAGTTTGGGTGTCGACATTATTAGTTAGACAATTTATTACATCGCCTTATTGCAAGTAACACCTACAACATGTTCATCTACATAGTGTACGTGTTAAAAATAAATGTGTTAAATACAGTAGTACTATTTAACACGGAGTAACTCACCTTTAACGTTTGGACCATTATTTTTTTCGATACAAGTCTGGGTATGTTTTTCTACCATTGATACATTTTGGGTTTGAACAGTTTTGTTCTTCCTGCTCGGTGGTTTTGTATCCTCTCTATTTGCTAAGTAAATATTTTTATTATATTTTTCAATTGTTTTGTCGACTCTTTTTGTTTCGCTTAAAATAGTTGTCATTTCATTTTTTCCTGCAACAATTAATTTTACAATATATTTAAAAGCTTGGAATAAATACATTTAAATTAGATTGTAGACGTTATACTTTTAAACATTGCATATCCTTTTAAATTAATGGACAAAATTAACAGAGTTGGAATCCTTTAATTTACATTCGCTCGAAAGGTTTACAATTCCCATAAATAATTTTGGTAGTTTTTAAAGCAAAAACATTTAACTACTGGCAGAGTTTATAATATTAACTAGAAAAAATAAAAAGAAGTAGTTGAATTTGATTTTAAGAATATAACATCAAAGTTTGGTGATACGAATTGTGAGCAGAATGAATAAGTAGAACCTAAAAAAGACGTAGAGCCTGCAACTAGTTCTTACCGAAAATATTTATGTAATTGCTGCTGGTGCCTGCCAAAGCCTAATGAAACAACAGCTGGTAACGCCAATACAGGATTACCTCTGGGGTAACTAATTTTATTTTAATATATTAATTATGCGGGACAACTCAATTGACTAAAGTTGTAAGGCATTTGTATTCAGCATTACATACTATACAAAATATAAGTTCCATATTAATCCAAACATAATTAAAATGTATTCTTAAATATTTCCTTTGCCATCCACTTCGTGATTTTTTATAAAGTTTTAGATTTCATTTTGTTATAGAAAAGGCTTTAATGAACTCAAAACTAACTAGCCTAAACACATTGCTAGTTTTGAATAAGTTACGTCAGATTATAAAGGACTATAATTATTATATGGGTGTATATTCTTTTTTGTTATATAGTTATAGCCTTACCTCCTTGAGCAACGATAACAGCGGGATAATACGCTCCAAGATAAGGTGCGTTGACAAGTTCTTGTCTATCATTTGCTTTGATGACACTTGTAGGACATAAAGTCACAATTAGGTCTTCCACAAACTTTACAACAGTATAAGCCATATTATGACGTAAATTTGACCATAATTTGCTGAAATACAAACGAATTGAAATTAAATACATTGCTTATGCTTAATTTAAATAATAGATATATTTTATACAAGGTGTCTTGCAACCATATGAACAAACTTTATCACGTTATTCAGCATGTCAAAAGAAACAAAAAATGTAATATAACATGTCTTGTGTCCTATCTCATTCCGTTTTTGGTCTGTCTGTCTGTATGTGTTTTTTACAAAATACTTAATATTTTTAGAAGTAGAAAAGATATTGAGCTTAAACTTTGTACACCTATATTTTGCGTAACCTTTTACCACTGTACCAAAAATTAGAACAATATTTTAAATATTTTTAAAATGGCGTCCGTTTATAAGTTTTAATGTCAAATATCTCAAAAACCGATAACTTTACAAAAAAATCACAAGAGACAAAAAAAGTTTACTTTTTTAATGACAAACTCAACGGTTTTTTTATTTTGTCTGTAGCTCAAAAGACAAAAGAGATATTGAACAAAAAAAGGAAAAATGTATTTCTTGGTAGTTGTCAACAACCTAGAATTACTCTAGAAACAAAATATTTTAAACTTATTTTGAGGTAATAAAATAATAAGTTATTTGCATAATGTTGCGAGCAATTTCTGAGCTGATTCCACTAGCAAAATTAACGAAAAAAGTTAATTTATTCATCGGTCTGGAAATGCTTCGTTAGAGAGTTACAGCTAGCGAAAGATTTCACCCGTGTTTCATATTACTGTACTCACAGAAACGAATCCCTATTGAAATATGTAGGGCGTTAATTAAGGTGTAAAATTTAATTTAATTTACGTAAAATGAGCAGATAAATTTAATAAAATAGTGTTGTAACTGCAGTAATTTTACAATATTTAACCCAAAACGCAAAATTTGGTCTAAACAAATGTTTTCTGAAGTGTTTTAGTACATTAACTTTGTGAAATGGGTATAAACCCTCAAACGTATTAAACATATCTTGTAGAGAATTCATTTTTGAAGATATTTGTTTAAAATAGGACAATAAAAAACAACAAATTTTTATTAAAATATCTAGGAAAAGCATATCTTTAAAAATAAATTAATGAATTGTAAAATATCCAACTTTTAAATACAAATGTAACGGTAGCTTAACTAACAAAATCGAATGAGAAATAACAACAATGTTACCATGTTTTCAGATAAAAGTATTAGCTGTTTATTAGTAGTGAATTATTTACAATGTTTGAATATCAAATTATTTGGTAATTGTTTGGTAACCAGTAGAAAACAAACAAGATGGATATTTTATAATTCATTTATTTATTTTTAAAGATTTGCCTTTTCCGAGATATTTTAATTTAATTTTTAGTTTTTTATTAAACTACTTTACACAAATATCTTCAGAAATAAATTCTCTACAAGATATAATATGTTGAGGGTTTGTACCCATTTCACAAAGTTAATGTACTAAAACCCTACAGAAAACATTTTTTTACCGAATTTTGCGTTTTGGGTTAAGTATTATAAAACTACTGCAGTTACAGCACTATTTTTTTAATTTATCTGCTCACTTTACGTAAATTAAATTAAATTTTACACTATGAATAAATTAACTCTTTTCGTTATTTTTGCTAGTGGAATCAGCTCAGAAAGTGCTCGGAACATTATGCAAATAACTTATTATTTTAGCTCAAAATAAGTTTAAAATATTTTGTTTCAGAGTAATTCTGGGTATTGTTGACAACTACCAAGAAATACATTTTTCCTTTTTTTGGTCAATATTTCTTTTGTCTTTTAAGCTACAGACAAAATAAAAAAACCGTTGAGTTTGTCATTAGAAAAGTAAACTTTTTTGTCTCTTGTGAGTTTTTTGTAAAGTTAGGGTTTTTGAGATATTTGACATTAAAAATTATAAACGGCCGCCATTTTGATAATATTTAAAATATTGTTCTAATTTTTCGTAAAGTGATAAAAGGTTACGCAACAAATATGTGTACAAAGTTTGA
Organism: Philaenus spumarius; assembly: GCA_018207615.1. Lineage (NCBI taxonomy): Eukaryota > Metazoa > Arthropoda > Insecta > Hemiptera > Aphrophoridae > Philaenus > Philaenus spumarius. Next base: position 13,922 of record JAGFPH010016644.1, read on the forward strand.
GCTCAATATCATTTCTACTTCTAAAAAATATTAAGTATTTTGTAAAAAAACACATACAGACAGACAGACCGAAAACGGAATGAGATAGGACACATGTTATGTTACATTTTTCGTTTCTTTTGACATGCTGAATAACGTGATAAAGTTTGTTCATATGGTTGCAAGACACCCTAAAGGCCCTGCATGTAAGGTTATACGTATATAAAAATAATACTACACAAATTAAAATTTGTAGAAAGTTAGTGCAATTATTATTATTTTTATTTTTTTATTTTTTTATAGGAGTAGCTACCCTATTTTAATCTCTTTGTTGTAGTGACAATACTCTCTAAACAATCCTGGAGAAATCTATGTGGAAATTGTGTAATTTTTAGAGAAATAGTTGAGTACTTTTTGATAATATAGAAAAAAGTAAACGTATCGATTATGTATTATTGAATTTTAAGAATATTCACTCCATTTCATTACTTTCACTAAGTAATCGAATTTCAAATGGTTTTTATGTCCCTTAAGATTAAAATTATACCAAATTAGATTTAAAGTTTGTAGGAAGTTAGTGAAATGAATTTTTTATCGTATAGGGGTAGCTACTCCATTTTAATCTCTTTGATTTTAGTTGGCATAATCTCTAATTAATTCTGATACTAATATGTGTAGGCTGTGAAATTTTTAGTGAAATAAATTGAGTAGTTTTCGAGAGTATGGAAAAAGTAAATGTATGGATTATTATTGAATTGTAAAAGGTAGTTATTCAATTGCACCCCTTTGACTTAAATAATCAAATTTCAAATAGTATTTATATCTGATAAAAATAATACTACATAATTTTAGATTATTAGCTTGTAGGATGTTAGTTTAAATTTATATTTATTGTATAGGGGTAGTAACCCCATTTCGATTCCTTAGACTGTTGTAATTGTAGAGTGTTAAAGATAATGGCAGCAAATGCACATACAATATTGCTGTGTTTACTGTGTTGGTATAGGATGTCGGGTTATATAAAATAATTATGACACATAACTTAACTATTATCCTGCATGCGATTGTTTTGACAGTAACACCATCCGGAAGGGAATCAAAAGGGCTAAAAAAAAGTGTCTTGACATTTTTTGTTAACATCTACGGTTTTTGAGTAATTTAGGTTTGAAATTGTAAAACAGCCGCCATTTTAAAAGTTATGATTGGATTCAATCACTTATTTTTCTTGACATATATCATTGTTAGATTAAACTACTTGCCAAGTTTGAACTCAATCGGTCAAACCGTTCTCTAGATAAAAATTATTTTGTGCAAAAAAACGAAATGGCGGTTATATAGAAAATTAAGCGTTTTCGGGTCTGTGTTTGTATGCACCTTTTTTCTTATTTTGACCCATAGAACCATTCCCCGAAGTTTGGCACTTTGCGTATGGGACACCCTATATAGAGTAGCCTACATTATTATGTCTTGAATATTGTACAAAATTAAAAATAGGCTACATCAAACTTACAAATTTAACGTATTTTTTATGTTGGCCTAGGCCTATCGACAGTGAACAGATTTAGTTTTGAAAGTTTTGTAAATTTTATTTTTTTACATTGAAGTCGAAGTTTTATTTATATTGTTTTAACTTCAATTTAGTTTATACTAAGCTACCATAGTTTAGTATTGAGGTTTACCTCAATATTTTGTAAACCTCGCAACTCCATTTAGACCTACTATTCAGGAGATGAAAAAACTGTGTTATATTTTTTGTTTATAGTAGAAGTATTGTACATCTGAAATATAACATTTAAATATATTCTTACCATAATTTCAACTCGTGTATTTAAGTTTTCTTTTTTTGTTATTTTTTAAAAGGAGTTATTAATTTTTCACACCGATTGTGTTGTAAATACATGTTTTTCTTAAAACTAGAGTAGTGTTATTATTGGTAAAAACTCGAAACTCCCTATCAAAAACAAAAATAATCTAAACTCATTCAAATTTTAGCATCCTCGTAACTCCTTTTTCCTTTTTATTCTAAAGCTATTTTTAGTTAAAATATGTTTTGTTTAGATAATTTAAGTTAATCAGTACTTACATCTTCATGATTACAGGTAAGCTGAAGGTCGTTAATAGTTTAAACTACTGAACACACACAAAAACAATGATACTTCACAACGTTTTACTCTAAAAACAACGCTACAACTTGGCGTTAGAAGGTTTGCTAACACGAAAAATAAAATACCGGAGTTACGAAGTGTCTTTCAACTTAAATATTTTAAACAATATTTGTTTTGGAGTTCTGGGCTTTTACATAAGGATAGGGATATTTTTGCTTCAAAGGCTTGTATTAAAATGTCAATTTCATAAAAAATGGAGTTACGAGGTTTGCAAATTAAGGTAGCGATAGGCCATTCTCTTTAAGTACAGTAGCTAAATCATCAAGTATTTTACAATCAATTAAATACGTCAGACAACCTTGCATTCATTTATTCGTGTAAATGTATTCCTAAATGAATTGACGACGTTGTTAGCATTTATGTAGACCTACTGTATTTACACCTAGTTGACTCAAATAAAAAAATAAAAAATATTTCCTAAATCATACGAATTGAATAAACTGGCTTAATGACAGACGTTGCCCTGTCCAAATTTCAATAATTTTGTTTGCGATTGTTTTGTGAATTTATGATAAACCGTTTAAAAATTTAGTAAAAACGGAAAAAATATTTCTGAGTGATCATTGTATCTATTAACGATTGTGGAAATGAATATTAAATTTGAATATGATCGACTTGGAACCATGCGGTTTTGTTCCAAAATTTATGTTATAATTGAATTAAGCCAAAATTTCATGTGAACAGTCAAAACAAAGAAATACTTTAATTCGAGTGGTTTGCTGTGACATTACTATTTCCTTCATTGAAATGCTTTAAGATAAACTACCTTTTTGTTTTGTTGTCTGGGACGTAAAACAATGCTGGTGGTTTTCCAAGTCGGGAAGAGGCGTATTTACATTAACTACTTAATCAAATGTTAAGACATTAGGATCTAAATGTTTGACTTATAATACAGTAAACCGTTTGTTTGCTTTTACCTACAAAAATTCTTGATCTAAAAAAAACTTATAGCTGTGGAGAATAATTACCTGATTCTAAATTGGCCAAATTGGTTGCAAGTAAACGTGTTTTTGTTCATTGTAGGTTTAACCTCAAATGATGTTCATTTTTTTATCCAAATCAGCTGTTTTATTTATAATATGTAACAATCGATGTTTGAATTGAATTATAATACACAGGAAGCATTTTTCGTTGATTTTTGTTCGTGTTTGATTTTAGTTTTTCATGATTTATTTTTGCTTTTTGCTTATTTTTAGTTTTTTAATCTAACTTAAAAAAAGATGTTGGTTTTTAAGAATAATAAATAAATTATAAATATGATAAGTAAAGTTGCAATGGTAATAAATGTAATCAAACAAGTGTTACTAAGCTTTTTATCTGAAAAGCTGTTTTTGTGAGTTAGGCTATGGTCTTGAGTGCATAGAAAAATCCCTCGAAAAAAGCTTGTTCAGTTTTTCCAGAATTTGAAAATTTCCAGTAACTTAAAAAAACAATTTCTTTCCATAAAAACCTAATTTGGAGTATTACGAACATTTTAATTGTGTGGACATTTTTTGCTTGAACCTTATTTCTTTCTAAACATGTCCGAAAACTAAAGATTGAAGCAATATATACAGACTTTTTTATTTTATACATTTTGAATTGTTTCAAAGTTTGCGAATTAAACTTTAATTTCAGTAATTATTTTTAAAATAAAATCAATTAATAATAAACACATTACAAATAATAATCATTTAGAGAAAACATTGTAAAATGAGTTGTGTTTGGTTTTAAAATTATAGCATTAATCCTTTAATGTTGTAGTACACAGCTAACTAATTCAAATTCTACGTTATTCTTTTGAGTTAATTTATTAACATGTGTTTTCCAATTGTACACAAAATGCAAAATTAATTGGTAAATTATTATATGATTTAGTTATAATAAATATTTATATCAAATGAAATGTATTTAGGCCTACTAATACAAAATATGAAATTACATAAAGTAAAATAACCAACAAAAATTAAAACTTACCTAGAATTAAAATCTTCGTTTCGCTCAGAAGAGTAGGTTCGTGGCACGATACAACTGTCAAAATGTCACAAGCTATCTATATAGAATAATAATAGTTTGAGTTTAGGACAACCTTTTATACCTGTTAGTCATAGAGTTTCTTTCAACCCCTCCCACCAAGTACATGAGAGGAGTAGGGGAAGGCCTTTCGTATCTAAAGAAGAATATTTTAAATTATTAACATGGTAACGGAAAGACTTCAACAAAAATATGTATAGAATTTTAACATTTTAATATAGAATACACAAGCTAATCAATATCTCGAAACCTTACCAGATTTTTTAAAATATGAAAAGTCAATGTTTACGAAAAGCGTTATTGCAAGAATTTTTAATTCATTGCAATTTTTTTCTGTAGTCCACCGTTTAGAAACTACACCCATATAGATTACAAAGTTCACAAATTAAAATAAATATATATTTAAAAAAATTGCTTTGAAAATGATACTTCATATTCTTAATAATTCTTGAAGTACACAACAAGTAAAGAAAGATCCCCATTTTAAATTGGTCTTTTATTCTTAAACAGCAATAGTTTCCATGATAGAATGCTACTAACAACTTGCACAACTTAGTAACAATTCGTGTTAGTAGCTTCTTCTCTATTATTTCGATTCGTAGTCTATCTTCTTTGGATAATTTGCTATCTGAAAAGTTTATCTTCAACTTATATCATAAGTATTATATAATAAAATGAAAAATCATTATGATCAAAATACAAGGCATAAATTGTGCAAGTTACACATGGCTTCATATAAAAATTTCAAGCCATGTTTCGAGCTTTGCAGGGAATTTAAATAACAACCCTAATAAAACAAGATGTATTACGCAAATTAAATTTTTTGCGAGTATGCTCTTATAACTCGAAAACTAACAACTTTTCGTTAATAACCTCTCTAACCTATTAAAATTTGTATA
>JAGFPH010016645.1:0-18977 GCA_018207615.1 Philaenus spumarius
TATCATTCAACAATTCTATGTTTAGTAGAATATTGATCGAAATTTGCTCAAAACCAAAGAAGTAGACCTACCCAAAATTAAACTATTTTGTTTTACTTGTGATGCCCTATTTGTATTTGTTTTTATGGTAACTATTACTTAGGAATTGTTTTAAAAATTGTTGGGGCTGCTCTAAAAGGAGCCTTCTTATACTCTAGTCAAATTTTGGAAACTTTTATGCTAAATTTTGTCCTTAAATTTATTTATGAATTTTGTAATTAATGGATTATGAATACACACTCGGCAATTTAATATCAATACCTACTTTTATTTTAAAGAATAATTTTTTATATATTTATCCACTTAAGTTCAATGGGTGCGGAAATTCATAAAAAGTTTTTTTTAATAACAGCTATGTTAGTAATGTTAAAAGTGATGTAAAAACACAACAGCTGGTAGATCGTAATATGGTTACGTAGACAATAGCAGATGGAAGTAAAATAGAATTCAGTTTAATGTACGATTGGAATTTAAAACAAATTATAGCTTCCTCATTCTATAATTAGTAAATAATATTACAACAATACATGCAAATTGATTATTTATTTATGCAAACAATGGGGTAAAGTTGGTTATCTCGGCCTCCCATCTTAACTAAAAACATTGTTTAGATTTATATGTAATATTCAGTACAAAGAAAGTTTAGTACAAACCTATGATTATCATTCAAGGTAATCATTTTATACTTAAATCATTTATACAAATTTCTTTCCTCAGCACCATTTTTTATTCGTGCAACAATTACTCAATAAAAACGCATGGAAACTTTGATGTATTGTATAAATCATATCGTTATAATTTATTTTGTGAAACTCTACTACTTTATGATTTCAGTTTTCAGACAGAAGGGCAGAAGATATCTACCAGATATCCTGAAACGCCTTCGTTACCAGAACTACAATACTGGCAGTGTGAAATTACTTTTAATTTTACTCCTTACAAAATAAAATGTCAACCTAATGTGTTTGTTAAAAGTGCTAACAAATAATAGTATAATAAAAAAAAATACAATAAAGAATTCAAATTTATAAGAATTGTAATAGAGAATCTACTATCAAATATTTGGACTGTAATTCTGAGTGCAGTTCCGACATTTCCGTAAATTCAACGAACAAAATGTTGATAGAAAGAAACCTCAGAGGTCTCTAGAGATTGAAGAAAATTATACTAAGTCCAAAGCAGTTAATAGTAGTTTATGCTAATATGTAGTTTAATCTTGTTATCTTACCTAAATTGTTAGACGTCAACTTTAAATGCCGGATTGATCTCGAGAGACTTTCGCCATGCCTTAGGTCTAAGTTAAAACATTTTATGATTAACCATAGTTTCCCCCGAGATTAAACGTAAGGGAGGTTAGATTATTGGGAAAGGTCATCTCAAATTAACCTTCAGCATTAAGTTATACTACAGGTGTGGCGTTAACATACTCGAAAATAAACTCAATGCTACTGTATGCATTAGTTCTCACAAAACATACTCGCTATCACCTCCGACATGAAGATTAGGTCAAATACCATGCTATATATATTATAAATTCGTTTTTGCTGGCAGGATAAAAATCCCAAATAGGTTTTACACATTGCCGGTAATTCAATAGACCTATGCCATTATCATAGACTCCATCACCATCAATATTTTACGTACCGTACTTAAATTTTATATTCTAAAGGTCTCAATAGATTGCATGTACTGCAGTATATATAAAATTAAATCTAACACTTTAACGTAGCTGTACTGCTGCTACTTTATATAATTTTCAGTTACACTATAATGCAATATAATTGCTGCCAATATATGTTTTGTGTTCATTTAATAACCTAGTTGACTCAGTAGGCTGAGGTGAATTAGCTAACTAAAATTTCCTTTCATCATGCTGCTGCTATTTGATATGATGCTACATTATTATAAACTAGGGGCTCTGCCCCTAGACGCTTCGGGTCCCAACCCGGCCTTCGGCCTCAGATGGCTGCTTCGCTTCGCTCGCAGTTGGAGAATTCGCTAAAGAATCTCGTTAATCTTTGGTGGCTCGTTTGAACATAGGTGACCGAGCATAAATCAGCTGTTTTATTTGGCAGCTAACTCAAACTCATTAAACATTATCTCCATAAGGTTAACATGGGAAATTTTAAGGATTGTGTGCCGGAGCTCCTTGTCGGGTGAATAGTGGCTAAACGGATAATTGGATCTTAAATCTGATGGAAAATAGTTGTTTGAAATTAATTGTTCTACAACTTTTGTATTTAACATTTTTTTCTATCTCTTACCTTTTTCTTACAAAACGCGATCAAAGTGGAAAAATGAAAAAATTGAAAATATCTTTCCAGCCCAAAATGTGCTTTCAAAATTTAAAATGTTAACTGTCACCAATTTTTCTGAAAGTTTCTCGTCGAGTGCTTTAATTCAAGTATGAGGTCGAAGGGGGTAAAATTACGGGAAGTGCCTCATAGTTTATATCAGTGACTCAGTGAACCCGTCTAGCTTTAAAGACGTTGGGCGGAGCCTCCCTTCTCGGATGAATAGTTGCTAATAATGCATAATTGGATCTTGAATCTGACGGAAAATCGTTAGTTTGAAATTTAATTTTCTACAACTTTAGTGTTTAATATTTTTTGCTATCTCTCACCGCTTTCTTACAAAACGCGCTCAAAGTTAAAAAAATCTAAAAAATCATTCCCGAACAAAATGTCCTTCCAAAATTAAAAAATGTTAAATTCTGGCAATTTTACCAAAAGTTTTTTGTCGAGAGCTTTAATGCAAGTATACGGTTGAGGGGTTCCGATTACGGGAAGTGCCCCATAATTAATGTCAGTGAATCAGTGTTACCGTCCAGCTTTATATAAGTAGATACATTAAAATACAACGTTAGAGTTATAAGTTCCATCATACATTTTTATATGGGGTCATAGATAAATGGGGTGAGATAGAAAACACACCCTACTGTACTGTTGTTTGATGTTACGTAATACACCATAATATACGATGTCTGCCAATCATTTTAGTACAAAAATTACACCTTAATATTATCAGAATGCCCATACATAGAAAAGGAACACTATTTAATAAACATTTTGTTTTGACTGGGCGGATGAGTATCACAGGTTCTAATGTTATGTTACAATATTGTAACGCTGCCTAATTTTCACATCGCAACAAAAACTATTCACATGCTAGCGGTGATACATCGGTTGACTGTTTTGCTAAAACGTCGAAAGGTTTTAAGTGTGATTCTAGAGACAACTTTGCATGCAAAACTTTGAACCCCATAGGGTTTGGCTCAATGCTCTGTTAGAAGATTTTTTTCGTTCTAGAGTTTTCGTGTATAATATTTATTGAATAAACAGTCAAAGCAGCTCGGGAGTATTCCTTACCATATTATATTATAAACACTTAAAGCAAAGCCAAAAATCAGCCTATAAATTGTTATTTGTTTTGGAAATGGCGGTAGTAACAGTGGCATTTCTAAGCCTTCACTAAATATCTTCTTTATATAATACAACGGTTTTATTTCTGAACCATTCACCCAGATAATTACTAACTGTTTCTTAGGATTTTGGTAATGGTTTAACGTTATCTTAGTCGACCGATTTATTATAAACTGCGAAGGATCTATTGTGTCGGAGCTCATTAAAATACAGCTCTGAACATATAAATACGTTATCCCAGCATAAAGTTGGTCGATGCATCTCGTTAAGGAATCTCATTAATAACGTATTATCGTATTTTCAAGATGCAATTTGTTGGTAAAGAGTTGCAGGATTATATTACAAAGAAGAATAAGTCTGGTCACGTCTTTTATCTTCATTTCGCTTTAACAAGAATTCCTTACATCTTCTCAGTTCTCGGTTTAACGATAATACTTAATCATTAATGTCTTGACTTAATTAATCTTCTTAAACAATCATTAATTGGTAGACTTAAAACTTGCCTGGTATGTTAAATTTAAATCTATAATTATTTGATATAAAGGTTAAATATTTTTGCAGATAAAATGGAGGCTTTCACAGATACACTGTACTTACAAATAAATTTGTGTGTAGAGTTGATATTTTGAACTCTAGAGAGAATAGTAAATCAATGCAAATAGAATATGTATGTAATGAAGAGAGGGAGGGAGGGAAGTGATGTACACCGTGACAATATGCGGGAAGTAACCCATTAACATCATTATTGAAACAATGACCCATGGACAATGCTGTGCATAAAAACATTGTCACCGATATTGTGCACATCTATATTCTATATCCCAAACACATGAAACAAAATAAATTTATTAAAACAAAAGATTTAATCAAACAACCAAGCTTAGCCAGTAAACAGGATCTAACCTATATGGTGTAACATTTCGCCAAACTAATCATTAAGGCAATGAACTCCAAAAGCTGCACCATAAGCAGTATACAGTGGTCTGCGTGTGAAATACTACTAAATCTTTAAAATGGTCTGAAAATATCATGCAATATAAGAACAACCTAAAAAATTCAAATCAACCAATCTCAAGGAATTTCTTGAAACATGGAAAGTATAATCTGAAAAGATGAGTAAACGGAAGTGAGTCTGTCTTCAACATATATGAGACCAACACGTAAAGGAACTATGCTCAAACAAAAAGGTCACATTAGTTAAAAACAATGAAGTGTGGTGGAGGTATTAATAAAGATCAAATTTGAGTTTCTAGTGAAAGAGTGAGAGGGATTACAATAAGGAAAGTTATTTAGATCAAATAAAATTGATGTAAGTAAATGTAAACCATTCATCATTGCAAGTCAGATAACGGAGACTAAGAAATTAATCATAAGAAATCATATCAAGTCATATAAAATCATGTTAAATTATATTTAATCATATTAAGTCATATAATATCATATGAAAGCATATTTAATCATATTCTATCATATACTTGTTTATGCATCAATATTATAAGTGTTGTCTCTTAATTAAAGGAATAAATTCTGTAACTTCAGATTTCATGTGGATAAAGTCCTAAATTTAAATAAAAATTTCAATATGTTTTTAATGTTTCATAAAATATAATCAATGTTATAAAAAATTTTGTCCATCCCATGAACACAATCCCCTAATACTCTAAGATATTAGAGTATTAATTTAGAGTTAATTGTTAAGGTAATTATGTAATTAGTTTGCTAAATTAAATTAAATCCAATTTTGAGGAATGCCATCTCAGATTTAGAAATTTAATGGTTTTGTTTCCTAGAAATATTGTAGTAGTATGATACTGTAGAACGTGTGTGTTTTTAAAAATTGTACTAAATACCTGACAATATAGTGAAAGATATTCTGAATCAAACTTTACAGTTATTTCGACCTTGTTTTCCATTTTGAGTCAGAACATTTGCAAAGTAATATTTTACTCTTTAGTAGGGTCTGGTGGAAGCCCCCAGGTTTTGATAGTATTTATGAATTACAGAAAATAAAAACTCATTTTCAACATTACATAGTGGAGGCATCAACTTAAGCAGAAACTAAAATTGTCTTACATAATTATCTCACATGGTGAATGCATCTTGAAACTTTACCAAGATAGTTTTCGAACTTTGAATCATTACATAATCTTACAACATGAAATTAACTGCATCCATGGTCATGACTGTTAAGTTCAATAAAATATTTAAACATTTATTAAGGATTTCTATTTAACACATATTTATCCATATTTTGTCATCTTATGTGCTAACGAAACAAAATATACTACATTTCTTGACCATGTATCGACTCTAATTAAAATGTTATATTGTAAACCTATTATTCCAATTGTCGAAAACTCAATTACAAACAGAAAGAAAATGTAAAAAAAATAAATAATAAAACACTGTAATATAAAAAATTGTAAAATTCATATTCATGTTTGTGTAAGCTGTAAGACTTAATTTTCTGCCCAAATTTTGTCAAATATTTATTTCAATAACAAAATTTACCTATTCGGATTGTATTCACTTCCCGTCACAGAACCAAAGTGCATGTCGATCCGACGATATTTCTATAATTGTGTTCAACATGTTATATAAGGCTTAGACTAATTACTCCAACTCATCTCCAAGCTATCAAGGCCAGTGTAGCTTATAGCTAATTTACGCATGCGTACAGAACTAGCATTCATCTCCATGCTTGGCAGAACAGAATACTCTGATGCCAAAACCTATTGACCCTCCAGCCTATCCTCATTTTACTATAAAACAGTGGTGAGCACGGTGGAAAGATTCATATGTAAAGATGCGTTCATCATTATCGAAATCAACATGTCATTTGAACCCGATAATATCAATTATGTTGGAACCATGGTTCGAAGCAGAAGAATACAATCCTCCTTACTGCTGCTCCCTACTCACTATAACTCGAGTGATTGAAGATCATGGCCATAGGGAGACCACTGGGATGATTGCTCACACCTCTGCTGTGGAGAATATTTTATTAAACTACATTCTAAATGTCCAAGTATTAATCTAAATTTATAACAAACCTTCTAATGCTTTATTATTTTCTGTTTAGCTTAGTTTTTATAACAGCTGATAAACAAGTTTATGAGAAAAAAGAGGTTCAATTATTATTCTTGGTCACTCTCTGTAGTAAAGACAGAATGATACAAGTACATAGTTATGATTTAAATGTTGTATCTTACTCGTTGTTAGTTGGGTAAAGTAAAGCGATATCATAAAATAATTTTATTCCGTCGAGTAAAGAAAGATTAATAAAAGTTCAACAAAAATCAAACATTTTTTTGTTAAGAATTCTTAAACTTACATACAAGGTTAGTTTGTAACTATTTAGTATTTCTTCGGAGCAAATTGTAAAATATAATTCATAAAAGTCTTTCATACTTATGTCGCAAGCAAACCTTTGTGGTAGTTTTTTCCCTCCCAGAAACCCTTAGATGTTATTGGCCTACCTGAATCTCGTATACTAGAAGTTAAGCTGAGAGAAGCATTATTTTACAAAGCTTCTTAAGATTAAACCTTTAGGTATACTTGCTGCCAGTCAATTTTTATGTCGCTGTGATTATTCATGTCCCTTTTTCAAGTATTACGTTTATTCGTTTTGAATTATAAAATATGTATGTAATATGAGTTCAAAAATAAGTTTAGTATACAAACAGTAAGTATAAGTTCTACGTAGATTTTTTTTTGTATTAATTAAATGTGCATTATTAATTAGTAATTTAAAATTTTACACAATGTACAGCGAAAATGTAATTACTGTAAAACAATTATTTTTATTTGATTAACGTAACTTAAAAAAAAACTTCTTGCTTATACCGCCTAAGCGTTGTGAGCATACTTTACTCACAAATATATAACAATTAAATAGAAACTAAATTACAAAAAATTTACCAGAGTTACGACTAAAATTAATTAACACTAGTTATAAAATATTGAATATCTTAAAATTTGATACAAAAAAATATACAGCAAAAACACACTTTAAATAAAGAACAATAGACCTGAAGATAAAATAAAATACCTATGAAAAAACATCAAAACAACAGCATTAACAGATGTTAGAAAAAACATCGCAACAATGTAACCAAAGTACTTTTAGTGAATGTGTTGATTACACAGCGTGAAAGCGAAATTGTAAGAAATATTTCAATGTAGTGTGTAATTATGTATATATATATATATATATATATATATATGTTTAGTTTGATTTTCGTAAATTATATTGAATTATGTACGTTTAACCCAAAACTTTGAGGGTCAAGCTTAATGTGTACAGCTGATGGGCACACTTCTTTCCGAGAAGCATTTTGATCAAACCAACTACGTCGTAAATTAATAAATATGCAAACGGAACATTGAATTGTTAAATATAATCAAATCAGGTATAAAACTCGTAATAAATTTATGTGACGAGGCACGATATTTAGCTAGCTTAGGTTCCTCTGAGACAATTACGTTAGATCACGTAATGATTTTGTGAATAAGATATATTACGATAAACGATTTAAAATAACACAGGTACATTTTAACTGCAACCATTTCACATAAAAACGCTTGTCTAAAACTATACCAAATGAAAACTATACACTGACTTGGTATGGTGGACTTAAAAATTCTTCCGTATATACCAATTTAAAAAATATATATATTTAATGATCTAGCTTCAGGTTATTTTACTTTTTGCGTCACATATATTATGTTTTTAAGAAGACAATTTATAACTCATTTGTGTCAGGTTCACACAAATTGGTTAAGCAGTTTTTTGAATTGCCTGAAATAAAAAAACAAATTTAAACAGATTTAATTTAATTAGAACTCTTGTAAGCAAGTGTTCCGATGTCGTGTTTATACTAAATCTTTTACTCGAAGTTAACCCAACAGTGTACAGAGTTGTGAACGAGCGAATGACGTAAGTATAGTTATACACTTATCGTACTTTGAGGTTAGTTGGACAAAATGAATTCGTAAAATAACTTTATTACTTCGCGTAAAGGCAGAGTAATAAAAGTCTACAAAAACTGATCATAAAAACACGGCAAGATTCTCAGACTTGACACTATTTAGTATTAAAGTTAAAAACGATGGTGTCTCATTGTTGCAATTTATTACAAATGTTAATATGATATTATACACGTTGTTTTGTTAAATAAACTTGTCCATTGACGTCTCAGCCAACTGTTTTTATTAAATGTAAAATGTTAGCAAATATTAATATGTGTGCATTAAATATTTGGGTGTGATTTAGTTCGGTTTAGTTTTGAAACTTTATTTCCATTTCAGTATGTTTCCCTCAGTTTATAAATATTACATTACATCTGTCTGTTATTCCAATTAAGAGCACACTGCTTTGAAGCAAAGTTAACATCTCATTAAGGAATTCTATTAGAGTAACATTAAAATCAAATTTACCGGATATAATTACAACTTACTTTTGATGACATATTTCATCTCTCCACTGTTTAAATTTATATTATAATTCAATATGACTTAAGTCTCATCTATTTACAAACTGTAAAAGCGTAGGGCAAAGGAAACTTCTCTTCCCTTGTGATTAAGTTTTCAATATTTATATTCGTATTCATCGTTCTAGATCCACAAATGTAATTATAAATATTTACCCCGTAGTGAATGTAAACTTGTAGTGTTGACCTGACATTGTCTCTCTGCCAAACGTCAAATGAACGTGCAGTTAATAGGTTAAATGGAAGATTTTACTTTTGTATTTTAATCAAACTAATTTTGTTTAGGGTGAACGATAAATTACTGTTGTATATATCTGAGTAGATTTAACTACTCCAAACGTAAAACAAACCAAATTTATTATGAACCTCTAATGTCTTCAATATCTTTCTGTAACTTTCCAGCTAATGCATCAAAGAGAATTAAAATTTTTGTAAATTGCATAGTCTTTTTACTTTTTCACTATACTATAGTATAGAGAAAGTATAGTGATCGCAAAAAAATCGATGTTGAGATTTTTGTGGAAATATCCGTTTTGGGACTCCCTCAGCTAGTAACAAAGCTAGAGCGAAAACTATTCTATCTATTTCAAACAAATTTGCACCAGACAATGTCAAGTAGGCCTGTATAGATGCACGATAAACGGTTTTGAACAATTTTGAAAAACAACCCCTTTTTGGCCAAAAAACCCTAAAAAAATCAGTTATTATGTTTTTATAAAAAAAACGGCTCTAACGATTTTGATCAAATTTGGCTTATTTGTAGCCATTAATGAAGAAAATCGTATCTTTCTAAAAATTATTGTTTAGCTAAGAATAATAATAACTGATTTTGGGGGTTTTTTTGGCTAAAAAGGGGGTTGTTTTTCGAAATTTTTCAAAACATATTTTCGTGCATCTATACAGGCCTAATAGACGTGTTTTTTGCAAATTTGTTCGAAATCGATTGAATAGTTTTCACTCTAGCTAATAATAATAATATTTAGTTAATCTCCTACTTTAATTAATATCACCTTTCCTACCCCACCTACAATTATGAAGCCACAACGAATCTGTTAAATAATTTAAATATGTTTGTGAGTAAGTATGTGCCAGTTCCTGGTACCGTTTATTTGTTTGCGGTTTCAATTAAATATATAGTGGCTACATAAAATTACAGTTCTTTTTATATCAAAATAAATCAGGTCTTTATGAAATGAATCAAAATAGTCTTAACATAAATAACAAAATGTGTTTGGTTTGCTCGCCTTCGTAAGTTTCCTTCCTGAACCTTTTTAATTGTTTTAAATATATTCAAAATTGTTTTAAAGTTATACAAACTACTGCATAGTAAAATGTAGACTAATCAAGCGGTAAGATTATTTACCTATTAATTAGGTCTTAAAATGTAAGAGTTTTACATGATACACGTTGAGATAAAATACTTTGTAACGCCCCTTCAATAATTACCTGGAAACTATAACTGTTACTAGTAAGCACCCGTGAAAAATCACAGGCTAATTAATTAGATACACATCAGAAATACATCATTTAAAAATCAAACTATTTAAAAACACCATTAAGGCCTACTTAACTATGCTGAGGGGATTTTTAATTCGGTAAATGTGTAAAATAATTAGATTATAAAACTGTAAGTTTAGTTGTTCAACATAACTGGTTTGCCTCTTGTTGGCACTTATTTGCGGTTACTTTTGGGCTTATGTTCCTGTTGTTTGAGTCATTTGAAAAAGGAAGTTCTGTTTTACCTAATTCTTATATTATGAACGACCTTTTTTCATTGTATTGCTTTTGTCTTCAAGTGAATCCAGTTTTGACAGTAGAGCCTCGGTTATCCGAGGTAATGTGGAGTAAACTCGGATAAGACGAACTCTATCAAAAATCTAGATATATAAAGTTGAAATAGTGACAGTTAAATGTAAGTACTACTTTTTTTTTGTTGATATTGCTAAATATTTTTGTTTACTCTGGCTTTTACTGTTTAAAACTAACAAAAAGTAATTTTGATTTAGACAATATTAAAACATATTAATTAGACGTATATTACTTAAAATGTGTATATTTTATTGCAGTAAAAATATCATATTATTGAACAGCTATCTTAGCTAGAAATCATGTGAATTCAGTAATGTCGTATAGAAAGAAAGTCTCTTTAATGAATAATTTTTAAGTTAAAGTTACTAGGAACAATTATAATATAAATGATGAGTCGGGGTAACAATAACAGCTGTTGAATACAACCTACCATCAGCAGCTGGCGTGAGAGTTGTTTAAGGGTAAAGCTGTGTAAAGTTATAAGTTACGTTCTGTTGCACCCGGGTATCGTTCAACGAATAACCTTGGCTGTCTAATGTCAATAAGCACAAATATAAATATAATAATACTAGCTGACCCGTCCGAATATTTCGCAAGTTCGGAGTAGGCCTACATTTACCTAATTTAACACGTTGATTTAATTCAGTTAATTAAGTTTATTTATTTACATTGGTTTATAAATAACAGTTTCCCTATACAATCTTACAGTGTAAACAATCTAACTAACAGCTGTCATGCTAGTTAAACAGATGGTTAGTAGATGGCGCCTTTCATTAGGAACATACAGAGTATAATATAAAAGTTTTTTAAATCAATTTTTGTTATTAAAACATGAATTTTAAGCTGTTTGTCTATTTTTCCCGTGTAGTGGTTAAGGAAAGCTTTAAAATGATGCCTCATTCATGTAATTTGATGATGTATTAAGGAAGTTATGGCGTACCGACAAAAAAATAGTCTTGAGAAATAATATATGCGATAGTCAGTATCACCATAGCTTGGATTCATCCTAGTGGTGTGATTTCATTAAGAAACACCTATGCTAACAATTTGTCAAGACTAACAATTTTCTCAAAATTTTCAATCTCTTTTAACCAAATGCATATTTCTTAGTCAAATATGAAGGCCTATTAACATTAAAACGTCTTTTTTTAAATATCATTATTCTTTTTGACCCTGCAGATGTTTGACTGCTCAATTGAGCAACGTTACTTTGTATTGAATATTTCACCCACTAAAAGTCATCCAATCGAAATAAAGCATAAACCGTTGGAAATGAAATGATTTAAACTTTAATTTTTATATTTAAAATAATTGTTTTCTAAAACGTACATTTACCTACGTAATCATCGTTAAAAACTTTTTTTTTTCTTTAAATTACGCGTGAAATACAATGCAATTGTACTCTACTTTGTCAC
The DNA here is from genome assembly GCA_018207615.1 of Philaenus spumarius. Classification (NCBI taxonomy): domain Eukaryota; kingdom Metazoa; phylum Arthropoda; class Insecta; order Hemiptera; family Aphrophoridae; genus Philaenus; species Philaenus spumarius. The sequence goes on from JAGFPH010016645.1 coordinate 12,178, forward strand.
TACTCTAAAGCTCAATGGCGCTCAACCGGGAGATTTTGACAATTATAAAGACATACCTTTGGATTCGTCAAGATTTTAACTTTATAAAACTGCCATCCAATCAAAAGTCACTTCCATAGTTCCAAAGATATGGAATTGTCTGTAAACCTTTGCAATTAGACAAATTTCAACCAATAAAACATAACATTTTTCGTTCGAGATATCTCTTATAATTCGAATTATTTCAATAGACTTTTTATATCTATTTATAGACCAAAGTTCAATCTTTCGTTTGGTGTAAAGCAAATTATATTTGACTGGTTAGATGTTATTCAAACAGCAGTTGAAAGTACAGACTTGCACAGAATTCATACTACGTCTGTTTATAAGCTTTTTAACGGTCATTTTCTAAATTCCCTTTGTCCGCACGAGGTTTCATTTGTTTCATTACATTTTGTGATTCAAATAAAGCTAACTCAAATACTTTTGTGAAATAATAATTTACAAGTATACAGTTCAATTCTTTGATTTATTCTATACACTTTTTTATAACAATATTTCATTTTTGGGCAAAGGATATATTCCTAAATTGCTATTCAAACTATGCCTGTTTTGTTAACAGTCTTGTAGTAGGAACATAAAACTGATGTTTTCAAAATAACAAATTTGAAATTGATAAATATTTTTATACAAATCTATTCATAACTAAATTACGAAAATTTTTTACTCTTACGAAAAAAAATTACAAAAAATGTTATAACTTTTTATGTAAGCCTAAAGTTGAACTTTTTTCCTTTCGTTACTAAACATTTTTGTTTCTTGAGCTAATAACTTTGTAATTTTTACATCAATAATTTTTTACTGGCATATATTAATTCTTTGAACCTTTATCTACAAAAATCTCAGGAACACTTTTGAATTGGTTTAGAATAAACGTATAAAAACATGGTTGAAATACAAAAACTTGGACGATTTTTAACAAATTTGAAGTTTACGGCAATTTTGTGAGCTTACATACATAAATCCTTTGAACCTTTCTCTTCAAAAAAGCTACAGTACACTTTTGGATTGGTTTATAATTACTATATTTGGTGAATTTTTGAAAATATGTTTGCACACGCACCGAAATGGCTTGACAGTTCTGGGGTTAAAATTTACAACACAAAACGTACATGATAAAACAAACAATATGTTTGTTGAAACTGGATTCAGGTTGCCTTACACTGCTTTACTATAGGTACAATGTTTAAAAAAGTATAGCCTACATTTACCAAAAAATCTATATATATAAATGGTAATCTCTCAGCTTTTACCTCCGTTAAACATTCCCAGTATTACAATCTAACATTTTTTGCTGGCTTCCCATGTGGAATCAATATATGTGTTTGTTTTAAAGTTTATTGCGACGTGCAACTAGTTTTATTTGTTTCTAAATATATTTAGTACTTCAAGGCCTTCTAAATATATTTAGAGTACGTCAAGGCTGCCAAAACTTAATACTAAAATATAATAATTCAGATAAATCTGAAAGTTAACTATTTCAAGACTAGGTTGCAAGAGGGGCTTCATTGATTAGGAATTGAATGCAAACAAAGAGATAGATAAAATAATGAGGGAAAGTAAATTGAAAACCCGAGCTGAGGCAGCCAATACAATGTCTTCAAGGCGTGTATAAAAACGAGTTTGTAGATTTATTGCTGAATTTACTCCCAGTATAAGGTTTGTTACCTGCTGACCTAAATTCTAAAACTTTTAGAATTAGTTCTCACCCAATTAATTTGAATAAAATATAAAATTAAACTGTTCTAAACGACATTATTGATGTCAGTTGAACTAATGTAGACGGAAGAGTAGCCTAGCGAACATAAATTCTATCAACTAGGGTCGAAAATTCCAACTGTCACAAGTCAAACTTCACGTTATCCGATTACGCCAAACCTTGCCGTTTCACCCGGAATGTGTTGTGTATAGAATCAGTCTACAAACTATAATACGTTTATTGGTATACCACTTTGACCTGGTAAACTGGAAACACTTTAAATTGTGATGAAACAATCATTAATTTAAATGTTTGCGAATAGCAATTTGCAAATTAAGTGAACTGTAGATCTTATGTTTTTTCTTAGACGACTTAAATAGGGGTTTCCAACACTTTTTGTTGAACTCTTGAAGCTAATGGATAAAATCAGCTGATGCATGTTTGAATCGTTGTTAATTCTTTAAAATGTTGTCATCCTTCAAAAGAAATTACTTATTAATACAAACAACAAACTGATTTAAATCAAAACCCAGAACCACAAAACAAGGAACAAAAACAATAACTAAACAACTAAATTGTAAGTTATGTTTAATACGTTACCCTTATGTACATTTCGATGACATGGTCATCATCCTCAGAGGGTTTTAACACTACTCTGTCATAGTTACTTATACATAATTTACAATTTAGTTGTTTGGTTATTGTTTTTGTTCCTTCAGGGATTTGATTTAAATCAGTGTGATTTTGTCGCCACAGTACTCTTTTATTTGTTTAAACAAACAACAAACTAAATCTAACTGAGTCTATAATACCATTTGGGATTTTCACTACAGTAAATTTGCATTCCAACGTATAAATACAATTAATAGCAGTCGCACTGAATATGAAATTAATAAAACACCATCATACATAACTAAATTCATAAAATTATTACATTTAACTTAATATGTTTAAATTTATGGTCGAAAAATAAACGTATGTTACAAATGTAGCGCAGACAACTCAATTAAAATATTACTAATTTTCTTAAAAAAGTATATTTAAAGATAATTGTTATTTTTGTTTCTATTTGTGTCATATTTAGTGAACTTACTACCAACGGCAGTGGCCTAAGCAACATTATTTAAGAAACTTTGTTTATTCTGATTCAAAACAATAACTGTGTGAAACATCTAAGATTATTTTTTTTGCTGCATTTACCCTCGGATTCCTTTTGAGTATGGAAGTAAAATAGTAATATGCAATGTGAGTTTTCAAATATTGTAGACTAGTAGTTAAACACGTTTTTTTCGAAAATGTTATGATACAAATGTATTATATATTTGTAATTATAAGAACACAAGCTTAACTAAAACATGGACTTTTGCTTATTACATTACAAAATGTTCACAGAAAATAAAGAAATTAATGAAACTTATAATATAATAAAATAAGATATTGTTAAAAACTGTAATTATTAGTTATTATGTATGATAAATATATTAAGTTTAGTCGAAGCTATGTAGCTTATATATACTTTGTCAATGATAATTTATCTTATTTTTTCTTCATTAATATTAAAGCCTTCATTTTGGGGCTTGCGTGCCGGTTTTAAAAATGTTGGAACATTGTAACAAAGGAAGATTTCTAACAAAATATAACTCTCACTTTCTATCAACTCCTATGAAAGCGAGTGCACGAGCGTTCGAGCGTACGTACGTGGAGTAACGTTTAATATAACAGCTGATTTCACCTATCATCTGTAAACCTAGTATTATATTATAGTCTGAGGTAATGTTTACAACTTCAATCGTTATAATTTTTTGTGAAGTAGATTTTTTTAAATATGAGTTGTAGAACTAATGTATGTTACAATTAATTATTATATATTTGCTTTGAGGTTATAAACTGTATATAAATACAACCTTGTATCATCATAATATTCGTTTATAAAAATTTAAAGAAGAAATACCTATTCGTTTAACTTAATAATATAACAGCTGATTTCACCAATCATCGGCAATACGCAAAACCAAACCTAGCATATATTATACTTTGGGGTTATGTTTACAACTTTAATCAATAATAATATAGCCTATAATATTAATAACTTCTAAATCATTTCATCTATCAATATGAAATAAAAGCAATTAGAAGATATTATCTATCTTTAAATATATATATATAATTATATACATAAACACAAAATCTTCACAAATATACCTACAGTTTTATAGTCCCTAATTATAATTGTACACATTTACCGAGTTAAAATCTCCGTCTGCATAGTTAGGTAGGCCTAAATAAAGTGTGTTATATAAATAGTATTTTGTATAAATGATGTATTTCTGATGTGTATCTGATTAATCCGCCTTTGATTTTTCACGGGGATTTACTAGTTAAGTTTTATAAATTATACTTTATTTTCAAACAAACAAAAGCTATAAGGAATTCTACTTCCTTATCTCTGATAATTTCAGGGAACTATTCTATATCCGAAATATAGGAACACAAATGTAATATACTATATTATGTATTAATATAATGCCATCATTGTTACTTGGTTAACGGTAATGTGAGCCATATTGTCGGTATCACGTAGGTATACGTTAAAGCGTCACATCCAGATATTTACGTGAGAGAAATTACAATTTAACTTGTATTTATCCTGCTGAATATTTAGTGCAGGAGCGACGTAACTGGAAGCATTTTGAAGAAATTATCTAAGCTATTATTGTTTATTATTATTGTTATATCTATATATATATAAAAGCGAAATACCACTCACTCTCTGACTCACTCATCACGATTTCTAAAAAACTACTGAACGGATTGAAATGAAATTTGGTAAGTAGCTTCCTCTAGGGCCATAGGTGCTCACTAAGAAAGGGTTTCAAAAAATTCGAAATAAGGGGGGGGATCAAAGTTATTAAATCACGATTTTTTCAAAACTACCGAACGGATTAGAATGAAATTTTGTATGTAGCTTCCTCTAGGGCCATAGGCTCTCGCTAAGAAAGGGTTTTAAAAAATTCGAAATTTTAGGGGGGTTTGGGCATCAAAGTTACTAAAATCATAATTTCATATCTTTTATTATTATGACAATAGTGCTTTTATTATTTAAGATCTATATATAAAAAAGCCAAATACCACTCACTGACTGAACACTTAAAAAGAATACAATTACGTTAAAAAGACTGAAAATACCAACCACCATGGGCAACGCCGTACAGGTCAGCTAGTTTTATTATAAGATTTAGTCAAACAGATACTTAATAACACAATAATACATTCTAGGTTCACAATATCTTACTAATTTCACTAAGTTAGTTTTAATTTCAATATGGGAGAACGTAATATCTCTAATGGAACATAAATAGTTGCCGAGAAAATAGATTTTCATGGATATTTTCGTAAAAAGCTTCATTTTGTCTGATAATTAAATAATAATAACAGGCGGAAGTAAAACAGTTGCTGACAGACTCGTAAAAAGTATGTTTACACAATGACTGTCAGCAACTATTCGAACTCGTACGGTATCTAGGATTAACTTTACCCAGTGTGAACTCAATTCGGGAGGTATTTTTTAGCTTTAGTTTCATTACAGATCGTATAGTTACAAAAGCATATTCTGAACACCAGGCACATCTACACAATTATATAGCTAAGATTTTGGGGGTTTGAAACTTGAAATTCAAAAACGAAAATTATTGCAACAGTAATTATATAACAGAAATTTTGTTGAAATTGCAAATTACAATTTTGTAGCAAAACAATGTCTTATCTGATGATATTATAGGTATTAATCTTCTTCTAGTAGGAAGTAATTAGGAACGGTCTTAGTTTTGTATTGTGCAAGTAGCGAGACTTAACTTCTGCTGTTTCTTCTGGAGAAGAGGGAAACATCAGTTCGATTTTCCCAATCATTTTACTGCAAGAGCTACAGATGGCAACGATGACTTCTCACCAGGTTATCGAAATCTACAGACAGATAGACTTTTACCTCGGCGATAACACTTATTTTAGTGAGGAATTTAATTCAAAATCAATTACATGGGTATATAAGTGTAGGGGATATTTGCTTTACTTAAATTAAAAACCTTGAATCAGGGAAGAAAATTATAATTGTTCTCTTTGTAATTTAAATCAAAGAGGTTACAAAGGTACGAGTAAAAAGGTTACATATCATTTTATTGGAAAATGTGCATTTTAAAGGGTTTTATATTTCGGTGGTTTAAAACTCATTAAGGAAAGATTTTTTTAAAGTATTTAAATGGCCACGATTGGGTGCGGTCTAAATATTTACTCAACAAGCATGTCAGTACAGGCTGACTTTAATTAAAGATTTTTTTTCAGATATGCAAATACAAATTTTAAACATTGAATGCGTTATTTTCTTGTATATATTTTAAGACATTTTTTAATATATATATAGTATAATTCCTTAAGGTTTAATTTTGTTTTAAATATTGGTAGTCCAAATTTGTTTTTTTATACTTGATTTTGTAAGTTATTTGTAACCGACCATTTCACTCACCCCTTACCCCCAAAATTGGGGGTTGAGAGGGTAATTCAAACATATAAAATGTAAACCCCCATCAAATGATATCTCATTTTAAATAGCTTAATAAATGAAGAAGAATGGCACATATTAGAGGTCTCTCAATCTTAACCCTATCGGAAATTGCGGCCAGTCAAATTTTAAATATCCTATGTTAAAACAATTTTAATTTTACAAACACTATGTTTCATAAGAAAAGAATAATGGTTCTTTAAACGTTATTTAATAAACTCTGAAGGTCATTCAAAATCTAGTATTAAAAACAAATTACACAATTTGGCGCAAACTTAAAAATAAACTTGCAGTTTCTAGATACAGCAGATAATAGTCTTTTACGTTGAAAGCACAACTATTGATAACAATCCAGTGATAACATCAATGCCTTTGAATACCGGAGTACTATCTCAGACTCCTATGAGTTATTGCTTGTCAGTTTATTGACATGTGCAGCTTTCAGGTCAGTACGTGCAACTAAGGTTTTGAGATTTTATAACAAAATGCCACGGTCAAATGAAGATAAAC
>JAGFPH010016646.1:0-18963 GCA_018207615.1 Philaenus spumarius
GTCCGACATTTCTTAGATTAAAGATTGCGTGGGTCCAACATTTCTTAGATTAAAGATTGCGTGCGTCCGAAATTTCTTAGATTAAAGATTGCGTGGGTCCAACATTTCTTAGATTAGAGATTGCGTGCGTCCGACATTTCTTAGATTGAAGATTGCGTGCGTCCGACATTTCTTAGATTTAAGATTGCGTGGGTCCAACATTTCTTAGATTAAAGGTTGCGCGTGTCCGACATTTCTTAGATTGAAGATTGCGTGCGTCCGATATTTCTCAGATTACAAATTTACGCGCTTCCGACATTTCTTAGATTAAAGATTGCGTGGGTCCAACATTTCTTAGATTAAAGGTTGCGCGTGTCCGACATTTCTTAGATTGAAGATTGCGCGCGTCCGACATTTCTTAGATTAAAGATTGCGTGCGTCCGATATTTCTCAGATTACAAATTTACGCGCTTCCGACATTTCTTAGATTAAAAATTACGAGCGTCTGACATTTCTTAAATTAAGTTTCCGTGCGTCCGACATTTCTTAGATTAAAGATTGTCCTGTATTTCTTGTAATAAGATAGCGAATATGCCGACATTTCTTATATAGTTATCGCTTGCCCGACATATTTATGTTAAATACAGTGAGTCGCCAAGCTCTCTCCATGGCTCTGCTTTCTTCTTTATCGGTATAATTTCAAAGTGTGAAGCAACACATTGTAAAATAACTATATCTAAACATATAACTGAATCACGTGATGTGCATGACGGTTTGATAACATAATTAACTGTGTACAATGATATACGGTGTGTCTAAGCTATGAAAGTCTACATCGTGATTTATTCACAGGACAGATTTCATTATGTCGTTTCAATTGTAAATAATTCAATCACGCAGCTGAACCCGCTGACAAGAGTTGAACGAATTTCCAAAATTAAATTTACATGTTTTACGGTTTCAACCAAGTATTTGGGAAATTGGTCTATTCACTAAGGCGCTGAATAGCTGCCTACGCGTACGAAATATATTAGTAGAATTTGCTTGCACCTTAGCCTCGAACCCCGGCTGACGCGCTGCTTCTAGCGGAAACATTCGCTTTGCGAGTTAGCACCTCGACCTAGCGCCTCTGATTATAGGCTGCTTCACTTCGCTCGCAGTGGACGAACTCATTTTGATGGTACTTTTACGGTATTTTAAGTTTTTTGTCCCGGACGGGCTATAAAATCATGTAAAAAAAATTTAATGTGCAGAATAAATCACCTATATTTATTTTTTTAGAAAAGTACGAAAAATCACAAACATTTCTGTACGTACAGTCAAAAAACGTGCTTTCGGATGTTGGATTTTTTGACTAACGAACTTAGAAAAATTTGAACCAAATCGGACGTAAAATGCGGACGTTAGAGTGCGAACACATATATTATATATATGCAATTTTTGATGACCTCAAAACGTGTTCTGGGGAATATGAACGGTGCTCATTGACTACTCCCGACCTTAGGTCTCATCATAAAAGTTATAGCTCATCTTTCCTATGGAAATTCGCTAATGAAACAAGCGTTTTCAACGCAAGTATTGCATTGAGTTTTTGGACGGATTAAACGTGTATTTTAAAGATTCGATATTGTCTTTTGTTTTTTAAGTATTTGCTCGAAGGTTTTTTTTTCGGATGTAAGAGTTGGAGGGAAGGATTTTTGAAGTGTACTTTGGGGATTGCGGTATGATTTTCGAGTGTAAGTATAAGTAGGAATTATTACTGTGGATTATTTGGGTATATTTGAAGTATTCTAGGACTTTCAAGTGTATTTTATTGATTTGGAGGATTTTTTTAAACATTTTAATTATTTGAGGGGTATGTTGAATACATTTTTGCGTCTTTTTTTTTAAGATTCGACATTTTCGGGTGTATTTTAAGGATAAGTAAACATTTTACTGAGGATTATTTCTGTGTATTTTAAGGATTGGGGATTTATTGGTGTATTTTCAGGATTAGCTGGACTTTTTGGGTGTATTTGAAGGATTAAAGCAAATTATCGGGTATATTTGAAGGATTCTAGGATTTTCAGGTTCATTTTATTGATTTGGAGGATTTTCGGAAGCATTTTTAAAGATTTGAGAGGTATATTTTAAGGAATTGAATGGATTTTTACGCGTTTTTTTTAAAGATTGGACATTTCCGGGTGTATTTCAAGGATAAGTAGAAATTTGTACTTAGGATTATTTCTGTGCATTTTAAGTAGTCTACTGGGGGATTATTGGTGTATTTTACAACTTTAATAGAAACAACCTTCTTATCATGTCTGTATGTTGGTTGTTTTTTTACATGAGTTATAAACTAATGTAGTCTATAATGTGCAATATGATCGGTTAGAAATTGTTGAAATATGTATTTTTACAATCCTTTTTGTTTACTTCATTCACTATATGACTTGTTTTGAGGTTAGAATAAACAAATAAAAAATGTGCGCTGTCGTGGGATTCCCGCCAGGAACGAAGTTCATCAAGTTGGTTCATCAGTCTAGACCTAACCTAAAATTATTGTTTGTATGCATTTTAACACATACACACAACTTACATCCTAATTAAACATACACATAATCATTTTAGGTTAGACCTAGACTGATGAACCAACATTTTTTGTTTATTGAATAGTTTTACAATGAATGGACATCTACACCAATGAATGTATTTACATCTTTATTATAATAACATTAAACATATGGAAACAGTAGTACTTGTATCAAGATATATTATTATATCATGATTAACTTGTTTTTTGCCTTACTGGACTGGATTTGTTATAAATAAATACCTTGTTTCCGTGAAATGCTGCTCACAGTCCTGTTTGATCATTCTATTTCTGTTTGGCGGTGACGATCGTTTCGCCTATTTCTCAGGCATTGTCGAACCGATTATAATTATTAAAATGTTTTGCATTTAATTTAATGCACGTCAAAACAACATTAAATTGTTAATCACAATTTACGAACCATAACATTTTTAGGTCAATGAGACTGTCAGCTTAAATAGGCTAAGTTATGTTTCCAAAAACTATATTTATCTTCCAAGTACATATTTTATTATTTAATTTCAGTTTATTATTTATAATAATATCATCTATTATACATTTATTGTAATTTCTCTTTCAATTCCATGTCAAACTGTGACTTTATACATGTTGTTTTTTTTCTTTCTGAATAGTAAGTAATTTTTTATGTAGAATAAAATCTTTAGTGTTAAGACATAATAAGCTTAAGTATGTTTTATATTTTATGTGCCTTTTTTTTAATACAATAAATAAGTATTTTGATTTTTCAATGTAGACCTATAGCTAGGCCTATTTGATTTTTTTTTAAATAGGCTTAAGTGAAATAATAATGAAAGAACTTGTTATTATGTTTATGAAACTTATTAGTACGTAATACAAGTGTTTATATTAATTTTTTCCTAACACAATATAAAAAATATATGGATATATGTGGGTTACGGCCTCTCAGACCATGATCACTACTAATGTAATCACGTCACCGCTCTAGGGTTAAATAAATACAGTTACAACCTTACTCTGACTTTATTGTTTATTTACATTTCCAAACTAAAAGAAACTAATAGTGGGAGATATTAAGGGAGATTTTAAACGGCGGAATATTAAGGCTGAAAGTAAAGCTAATATATTTTTCAATGATCTAAAAAAAGTTCAGCAATATAGTAATAAACAATTATTTAAAAATTAAATACACATGTCGGTAACTAATCTAATATGTTATATTTAGCTGCATATACAAATATACTCAAAGTATGTCTTTCTAAACCGTTATTGTAAAATCTAAACTTTAATGCTAAGCTGACCAACAAGAGCTGAGATCAAGCTCCAAGCTTCAGCTTAGCGCACTTAGCGGTAGTCACCGAGCCGCATAAAGCTATCTCAATCAACCTGCCGTATTAACCAAACGACAAAAGCCAAATAAAAAAAAAAAAAATATTTTCATACGATTTGACTATTAAGACAACTTTTATTCGCTTTGGTAATTCACCTGCTCTAAAAATACGCAATTTCCCCACTATCAAACTTTTTCATGTCACGATTTAAAAATCACTGTAAACTGTCAACTTAATTTAGGTATTACGACTGCATTGAAGTTAAAATTAATACTTTCAATTACACATTTAGCATCCACACCCAATATAGTTTAACTGTTTTAAGTTTTAAATTTTTATCTTTACGCTAAGTATTGTAAAACGAAGTGTGATTGAAAAGTGTTCACTAAAAATGTAACCGTGTTTTTACCGTCAATAAGCGGGTTTGCCTATCGCAAGATGGCGGAGGTGGCGACAACTACGGCAAGTGCTTGTTACTGCATTTGTCCCTTCTATTATTTTTCTGTGTTCGTTGACAGGCACGATGAAAAACAAGATTAAATCATATTCATTATCTTTCAAAGAAGACGGAAGTAGACCCGATTCAGGCGTTTAGGGTGAAGGCCCACCCTCATCAAGATTTACCCCGGTCTAAAAATAAATCTTTTAGAGCTTTTTCGCCAAACTGTCATAAGTATTGCCTGGAAAACAATACTTTTTATAAGCTTTAAATATCCCAAAAGCAGTAATGAACAATCTAACACCTTATTTGAGAAAGGCTGAAATACATATGTTTGGTGTATTTCGTTAAATATTTTTCCGATTTTACGAAATAAAGTGTTTATTTTTCAACAAACAAACTTTCAAACCCTCATCAAGGTTTACCCCGGTCAAGCCGTGCAGAGTACGACAACAAGACTGAGCCCACTCGCAGCTGCACCACAGTCGTGATGTCGTACCCTGCAAACCAGGTAAACCGATGAACCTTGGCAGTTTTATCGCACAGTCTTGTTGTCGCTTTACCCAATTTTAAGCGTTTTTTAAACTCGCAAGTTTTGTCCGCTGCTAGCGAAACGAAGCCAGGGCAAACAAAGTGATCGAGGTGCAAACAGATTCTACTAATATATTTCGTACACGTAGGCATCTATTCAGCGCCTTCGTGAGTTGACCAATTTCCCAAACGGTTGAAACACTAGAACGTATAAACTTAATTTTGGAAATTCGCACAGCTCACGTCGGCGGTTCAGCTGCGTGATAGAATTTTTGTATCTATGGGCATAAACTACTGTTTGGAAAAACCTTGGTAGCTTTATATAAATAGCCAAACTTTTGTATAATTTTGTGATCCTTTATAAATTTACTATGAAGATTGACAGACGAGACATTCCTAATTTCCTCCAGACGTCTCGTTCGGAAACGTTCAACAGACGAAAGCCTAGCCGTGATAACGGAAGGTTGTTACAATATTAGGTAATTGCGTACAGTATTGTGGAAGGCGACGGTGTTTGTTATAAAACATATTTAACTGTTATCTTGCAGTGTTAATGTGATCTTTGCTTATCAATATGGAGAACAAAACCAGACGTTCCAACAGAAATATCTACTTGACTGTGTTTATTGGTAAGTCTATATTGTGTGCACTAAGTATGTAAACGGTAAATAAGGGAATACTAGTAAGCCCCGTGAAAAATCACAGGCAGATTAATTAGATACACATCAGAAATACATAATTTAAAAAATAATATTTAAAAACAAGACTTTATCTAGGCCTACCTATGCTGAAGGGGATTTTTAACTTGGTAAATGTGTACAATTATAAAGATTATAAAACTGTTGGCCTATTTGTTAAAATTTTGTTTTTATATACGTTATTATATATATGTAAAAAGATGCAAATATTATCTTTTAATTGCTTTTTATTTCGTATTAAGATATCAAATTATTTAGAAGTTATTAATAATATAGCGAATAAATTAATAATCGAAAACGTTTATATGTTATACGAAGATGTACGAATGTTTCCGAAGTTAAACGAATAGGTATTTCTTATTTAAATATGTATAAACGAATATGATGATAAAATGTTGTATTTATATTACGTTTATAACCTCAAAGCAAATCTTATGACGCATTATAGCATACATTATTTGTTAACCTTAAAGTATAATCTACGCTGGGTTTTGTTTAAGTTTTACAGATTAGGGGAGACCCCTGCGTGCTCCTCACGCCAGCCCCCAATGGAACCTTCTAAAAACATATGTTATATTTTATTTATAATAAAGGTGTAGGATTAATAATAATCTCAAAACTAAGATGGTAAATAATGTTAAATGTTCAAATTAAATTATTTATTATATTTTATAACAGCAGTTATAATAATGGTTAAAAGAACCAGCACGGCTCAGTTCTGCACTTTAAAACCCTAACCTAAAAGCTAGAAATACAAAAATAATTGCTTCAAATTTTTAAATCAGATGTTAATGGAAATATTGGAGCAAACAGCGTATATTATCTGTTATTTTATTCAATTGGTTGCTATGGTAATAAATGTAAATACATGTGTTGGATTATGGTTCTAGGCCTAACCTAAGATTTTTTTCCGAATAAATTTACAAATATTGAAATAAAAAAAAGTTTTTATTGAAATGATTTATAGCCTATGTTACTCAGGGATATTGTAGCTTTTAATTAGTAAAACTATTTTTCAATCGGTTCAGTAGTGCCAGAGATTACCCCCTACATACAAACAAACAAACTTTACCTCTTTATAATATAAGTATAGAAGATGAGGGGTGTTAGTTATAGTAGTAAGTGAGCTACGTAGTATAGTAGCTGTTATATGTTATTCATGTACGTACGAGGCCTACACTCGCTTTTATGAGTTGATAGTCTGACTCGCTTTTTAATTGGGCGATTTCAACTAACGAGTAATATTACGTGTAGGCCTACCCTCACTGCGTAGGCCTATGTATTTATTGTAGAATTTGTAGATTATATCAAACTGCATACTGAGGCCGCAAATTGTTATAAGATTATTTTAAAAAAAATAGATTTATACAGGATGATAGAGGAAGAAAGGGAGAAACTTTTAGGACGTGTTCTACTAGTGAAAATAAAGAAAAAAGTTAATATTAACATGGGTCCAAAAATGCTTTGTTTTCCAGTTCCCCACCATTTTTTACCCGTGTACAAAAAAAAAAACCAAAACGTTAATTCATATATTTTCAAAATTGCGGTCATTTAACATTTTTTAATGTAGCCTAAGACATTTCGAAAACCGCTAACTTTACAAAACATTACAAGAAACAAAAAAATCCATTTTTTATTGACAAACATAACTGTTGTTTTGTTATTTCTGTAAAGTAAAAACTAAACATTTTGTATACTATGGACAACTACCAAGAACTTTTTTTTTAGTTTTTGGCCAATAATTAAAAATTGCTGTTGTCATAAAAAAATCAAATTTGTTGCAAAGTTTTTGTACCTGGGTAAAATATAAATATCATACCAACTATGTATCTAAAATGTGCGTTCAATATATTTCCTACATCCAAAGACATAAAGTATTTTGTAAAAAAAAAACAAAAAACAAGATGGTGGATAACTGGAAAACGAAGCTTTTCCAAACCTGTATTTATGTGAACTTTTTTATTTTCACTGGTAGAATACGTACTACTGGAAGTTTCTCCGTTTCTTCATTCCAGGTATATACCTGACGTCTGTTGGTAGGCCTACTCTGATGACCGCATTTTTTCGTCCGATTCGGTCCAAATTTGGTACACACGTTTGTTTTTTAAGTGGCTTGGACGAGTTGGTTAGCAGAAAAAAAATTAAACAGCTGGAATCAATTTTTTTGACCATCATAAAACCCTACAATATTCCGGGCGTGATAGTGTTTCAAGTTGTGCGGCGTGCGTAGCTGGGATATTCCCAAACATGTCATGTAAACGGACGGCCCGCCCTTACGGTCCATGTGCGGAAACTAAATTCATTGTACATAAACTTCCACGTGATTTCTAAAAGAGTTAAAAAAAACTGATAAGTTTAAAAAACCTTGTTCTCGGAAGAAAGCAAATCTCATCAGACTGAATAAAATGATAAAATGCCTATTATGGCTGTCATGTGGGACAACAGAAACAATGGCAGTTATCTTTACAATGACCTTCATCTTTGAAACCATATTAGGAAGCTAATTAAACATACAGTATTCTACATTCAAATAGTTTGTGTCGGAAAAAACATTTGCTTTTAGAATAAGGTTGCCCTAAAAGAAGCTACAAATTTCAGACATCTATTAATTGGTGGTCCATGCTTACAGTCTATAAGGATTTACTTGTTACAGATGTTGTCAGCTGTTATTGATTTTATAGGTTGTATCACTATTTTAAATTTACTTCCAATTAATTATCTGTATGGCTTTGGAACCTACAATGCAAATTATAAATACTGCTATTAGCAGTGTTAGAGTGTTTACCAAAAAGCCTAGAAAGTACTACCTGAAATAAGTATGCTATATTACGTTTTTATACAAAAATGTTTCAGTTAACTTTTAATAACTCTCAACTCTAACAAAATAAATAGCCTACTAGTTCAACTTTCAATAACTCCCAACTCTCACAAAATAAATACGGTAGCCTATTAGTTCAACTTAAAATAACTCCTAACTCTCATAAAATAAATACGGTAGCATATTTTTTCAACTTTCCATAACTCTCAAATCTAAAAAAATAAATATCATATTAGTTCAACTTTCAACAACTCTCAACTCACACAAAATAAATAGAATATTATTTCAACCTTCAATAATTCCAAAATTAGTTCAACTTTCAATAATTCCCAACTCACAAAATAAATACCGGTAGCTTACTAATTTAACTTTCGATAACTCTTAACGCTCATAAATTAGAAGCCTATTAGTTCAACTATCAATAACTCCCAACTCTCACAAAATAAATAGCCTACTAGTTCAACTTAAAATAACTCTCAAATCTCACAAAATAAATAGCATATTAGTTCAACTTTCAATAAATCTCAACTTTTACAAAATAAATAGAATATTATTTAAACTTTCAATAATTCTAAAATTACTTCAACTTACAATAATTCCCAACTCTTACAAAATAAATAGCATATTAGTTCAACTTTCAATAACTCTCAACTCTCACGAAATAAATAGCCTATTAGTTCAACTTTCAATAATTCCCAACTCTAAAAAAACTGGAGTACTAGTTCAACTTTCAATAACTCCCAACGCTTACAAAATAAGTACGGTAGCTTATTAGTTCAACTTTCAATAACTATATCAACATTCACAAAATAAATACGTAGCCTATTAGTTCAACTTTCAATAATTCCCAACTCACAAAATAAATAGCTTAGTACTTCCAACTTTCAATAACTCCCAACTCTAACAAAATAAATAGCCTACTAGTTCAACTTTCAATAACTCCCAACTCTAACAAAATAAATAGCCTACTAGTTCAACTTTCAATAACTCCCAACTCTCACAAAATAAGTAGCCTATTAGTTCAACTTTAAATAACTCCCAACTCTCACAATATAAATAGCCTAAATATATATTTTGACTTACCGTCTACAATATTCAATTTGCTATCGCAAACGGCTTTGTGGGCCCAACCAGTCGAAGATTTTTGAATTGACTGTTTTATCTATTTTAACTAATGTATCGTGATATTTATTATTGTGTTGTGTTAGTGTACTGTAATGAGTGTTTCGTGTTAATAAGTGACAAAGGATATCCTGCTGAAAATACTTGAAAATGGCTGAATAGCCGAAACGGCCGTCGTATACGATAGCAAATTGTATATTGTAGACGTTAAGTCAAAATATATATTTATTATAGGCCTATCAATATTCGGAATGGCGACAAACGTTTTGATAAATAGCCTATTAGTTTAACTAATAACTCCTAACTCTCGCACAATAAATAGCCTACTACACTCGATTCCACGTTCACCGTAGTATAAGTCTTACGGGAGAATAGACATGCTACTACCATTACAGCGAACATCACGTTTATTGTCATGCGGGTTGCGTCAACTGACCGAGCGTTGCATGGGAGTTGATGTTTTTTAGTTGGCTATTATCGCTGAGACTGTCGTAAGGATAACATGGCTTATGGGCGCTCTGTACGGCACGGTGAGCGTGGAATTGGGTGTAGTTGGAGGAACTACTAAATAATTAATAACTCCCTTAGTAAGCACTGCACCAACTACCAAGTCTATTTGCAGTTATTGTAATCTTCTCTCTATAATTTAAATCTTTTGTTGAAAAAATGTTTATTAAAATTTTACAACCAACTCCTACACTAACGGTTTCAAAATGAGGTCGGGAAGTAAAATTTGCGAAGATTCAGTAGATTTATTGAGTTTTCATTCAAATATTGCAGTCCATTTATTGGATGTATATTTGTTCCAAAAGATCTAATTAAAATATCACTGTTTTTCTTTTCCTTAGTAGTACCGTATATATTATTCTCTTGATGTATCAGTAGAATAAGTGAAATTCCGGTCAGCTTTGTTGCTATTTTGGAAGGATTCTAAATAATCAAGTAACTTCTGTTACAGCCAACTTACCATTCATCGTAGTCGGCCACGCAGCAGGATGGTCTTCTCCGTCCATACCCATCATAACATCACCTGATTTCTATCTGGACGTAACCTCAGACCAAGCGTCATGGATGACGTCATTATTGCCTCTTGGAGGATTTTTTGGTCCTTTGGTTTCCGGAACTCTACTGGATATTGTCGGCAGAAAGCGGACGATGACTGTAAATATGGCTGTGGTAAGTTAGTACATCTGTTATGAACAATTCACTCGCTTCGCTCGTTGGAAGCATCGTCCCCAACCCCTAGGGGTTTTCATATGAGAATTATTTAGCCGTGGGTAACCATAAAAAAATCGACACGCGAAACCGACTCGACATTCTAATATTTCAATTATATATATAAATATTTTAATGTAAAAGAGAATAATTAAAGGATTAACATATGATTTATAAATGAATAAACCTCCGATAGAAAAAACCCAAGAAGGTTTAGGCTCTGGCAACACTATCAGTTAGCTTTCGTGATTAGTGATGTGGCAAACTGGCAGTTAGCTTTTTTTTTGTGATTAATGTTTATAGATGTTTCATCATTGTCAGTTAGTTTTTCTGTTAGATAGATCTGACAATGCTGTAGAGGTCTTTAAAACATATTTAATTTCAAAAAAAGCCAACTGCACTGATCAGTTTTAAACTTTAAGCTTAAACTGAGTTTAACTACTGGTGCACATTCTTGTGTCGCCACATGAAACCTGAGTAATTTTAGAGCTTTCCCCTAGTAAAAATTCAAACTTGTAATACAGTAAAATCTCGATAGCAAGACTCTCAAGGGGATTTGGGAAACAGTCTTGTAATCGAGGAAATCTTCTATTTGAGGTTTGCGCTATCAAGGTTAATGTTGACTAAAAGTCGTACTATCAAGGTCACCGTTTTTCTGAAACGCCTTTACAGCAAGCGCATTTTGAATCAACCCTCACTAGCAAGTTTTGTTTTAAAAAGTACATTTATTATTGTTGTACAGTAACAAATGTAGGCCTACTGTAATGTAACTGGTTAGTAAATAAAAACGCACATTTAAAATCATTAAAAGTTTTTACAGTACAAAGAAATAAATTATCAGTATATTTTACATAGTGGTGTACACTTATAATTGAATAAACGAAAAATGAACATTAAATTACTGTAATATAAAAACTGATAGAAACACAAAAATTTACTTAACTTTAACTAAAAAGAACTACATAATTAACTTTACATAAAATGTATAATATAAACATTTCGTGAAGTAGACGAAAATACAGCTAATGTGTGGGCTTCAATATTATCCTAAATTTTTTTAATGTCCTGCTGTTTTGCACTTTAAGGCTAATGAAGACGGGACATACAGTTTTACGTGGAATCCGAACCACAGCCAATGATGTCTGTTAAGAAACCATTTAGAAAATTATTCGGGGTCAATGGGAATTAAACCCGGAACTTTTCCATCGATGGTTGCCATGACGATTAATAAATCTTTCACGCCTTAACAACCACAGCCATCGTGGCTTTATTATCCTAAAGATGTACAAGTCAATAATTTTGGTTTGTTTTGAGATGTAGTCCAAGCTCATTGATTGATTTTATAACACTTCAGTGATCCTGGTCGGGAAGGGGCGGAAGCTGGGTTTTCATGTTTAGACCTGAGCGTAAGACATCGGTTCCTTCAAAACATCCATTCCATAGAGTCACTACTATCATTGTATTTGGATAACCTAATAGAACTCCGATTCAATGCAATATTTTGTTCCACTGGAAATTCGACGATAGTCGAAACGATTGGGGAAACGATGGAAGCTGTGTGAACACCAATGCTACCAATGATTTCTCCCTAGTGCTACCTCGCGGCGCGATCATGCACTATTTTCGTGACAACCTTTTTCTCGGCACACAGCCCCCGTATGCATGCATGATCTATTTTATTATTCATGATCTATGCTACTATGCACTGGGAAGGATGAAGTCGTGCTATAAAGGTTCCGTTGTGTAAAACGACTTACTACTGAGGTTAAAGTCTTGATAAAGGTTCGATTTAAAAAAAAGACGTATAGGATAAGAGTAGTGATCTGTATTGTATACAAAACGTATTAAGTGTTACGGAAATCTCAGGGAACTAGAAAATGCACTTGTTACCGAGGAAGTTAGCGAGTTTCTACTGTATTAAGTTTGCTGTTTGCAATTATTTCATGGACGTCAATATTAGGTGCAATTCACAGTAAAATTTGCGTTTTGATCAGGGCCTTCACTAAAGTATGTTTTTTTTGGGGGAGATACTAAATTTTGCCAACTCATGCAAATTTCCCGACCTGCAAAATCTACTGAAGAAAGCACATGCAATAACATAATCAAGAGAAATAGTTGTTTAGGAATTATTGATAAACAATTTATACGATTGTGATTTTAATCGTTCTGTATAGATTGATTAAATTTTTGTCACGATCTGTTTTTTAAAATATTTAATATAATTTTTCAGGGTTTTTAAAATAAATGAATCTGTAAGCCGGTGTCGGGTATCGGACGGAATAGACTTTAGTAACACAAACCGCCATTTTGGTTTTGATAACCTATAAAATTGATGAGTGACATTTATTTTGTTCTATGTTCTTTGATTTTACATGTCACATTATGTGGGTTTGCATTTTTTTGTACATTTTTAGTAATTTTGAAATTTTTCATTTTGGGAAGTAGGACAAAATTCCAAATTTTCATAAAAGACACTATAGGTGTGCTGTAAACAGCTCCGGAATGGTTTTGACTCTATTTAAGTTCGTACAAAAGTTAAGGTGGGAACTTTAAGAAACTGTATATTGCTACCACTGCTCCCTCGGTTTGTAGACGACTTTGCTCATAATCAGTTCATACTTTACAAATGTTAAAATTATTTGTTAAGCTGCAAAGTGTGTGTTGCAGGCCCTGCTTGGTTGGATTGTCATGGGCTTTGCATGGTCAGTAGAAATGTTATACATTGGACGCTTTATATGTGGCTTTACCCTGGCTATAACTTTCACTACAGTGCCTATATATATAGCTGAGATCTCAGAGGTAAGCGGGAATACTTCAGATGGTATAACAACTTTAGTGTAGTGATTTAAGAAGAAGCAACCTGATCAGGGCCAGAAATATGAATATCTTGTTCCATGCAAAAGTGAAGATAAAATGACATTTTAAAATAATTTAAAGCACATGATTAAAAGCACACACAAGTAAGAAAATCTAAGGCAATAAAATAATATTGCTAAGGGATAGGCCTATGTGCATTTTTTTAAATTTAGGCATGGAATATTAATAAAATTAACAAAAATTTTCTTTTCTCATGCTCGTACATGCTTTCGAGCTAGGCTAGGAAAACAGACTTGTAAGTTTGTACTGCGTTCTGAGCACAATGTGAGCAACTTGCAAGCCGTTAAATCCAAACTGACTGGAGATTATTTTATGGGCGCCATGCTAAAGTCTTGTACAGACTGTGACACAAGTGGGTATATAGTGAGCTAACAGTGAAGTAGAACGCAAGCAGACAATATGGTTTCTGTTAATGCTTTTGAGTAAGCCTACTGGGGGACAGGCCGTTTTTATGTCCACTGAGGTTCAAGCCCATTTTTTTGAAATTAGGGAGAAATAATTCAGATTTATTATTTATTATTTGTAAAACTTAAGACATTGGTACCGGATAACCTGAGAAGAAAATAATGTTAGCAAAATGTACATCAGACTAGTAAATTAAGGGTCTGCCCCAGTAAACGAGAAAGCAACCGGAAACCCAACCGCTTCTCACTGTATCCCTATCTAAACAGTGCAATTTCTTGCAGCTGAACGCTTTGACATTGCCTCATTTCAAACCATTTTATAAGACTATCTTTTGCAATTGAGTGTTGAAAAAAAAACTGAATATTCTTTATAAAATTTCGGATCCGGCTTGCAAATTATGTTTCATTATTAATTTTTTGATTGTATTAGGAAAAAAATTCAAACTTTGTACTTACAAAATGTCAATTACATAACAAATCAAAGGCATTTAAAAAAATCTAAATTGCAAGACGGATGCGTATTGTGACTGTGCTTAAAATGAGACCTTGCAAACAATTTTATGATAAAAAGTAAACGAAATAAATGGTTTGAAATTTAACATTGCTCTTATGGGAAAAAACCCAAAATGGCCCCCACTACAGCAGACCCTTAATAACACTTCACTTCTAACATTTTAGTGTAAAAAATCGTGTAATA
Source organism: Philaenus spumarius (assembly GCA_018207615.1). Taxonomy (NCBI): domain Eukaryota; kingdom Metazoa; phylum Arthropoda; class Insecta; order Hemiptera; family Aphrophoridae; genus Philaenus; species Philaenus spumarius. Next base: position 14,663 of record JAGFPH010016646.1, read on the forward strand.
ACTAAAAAAAAAATATGTATTTAAATTGATTTTGATATTTTTTCTTTTTCACCCCAAACATTATCAAACACTAGGGAAGACCCCTGCGTGCTCCGCACACCAACCCCCGTTGGAACCCTTCTAAAAACATATGTTATGTTTTTTTTATAATAAAGGTGTAGGATTAATAATAACATCAAAACTAAGATGGTAAATAATGTGAAATGTTCAAATCAGTTTGTTTCTTATTATAAACATCTGTTTTCTAAAGAAATGGTTTTAAAATTATTATTATAAACATTATTATTATTACTATTAACATCATTATTTACATCCACGAAAGCAGCTGGATTGGTTTGGTTCTTATTATAAACAGCTGTTTTGTATAGAAATGGTTTTTAAATTCATTCCATGTTAATCTTTTGGGGAAAACCCAACCTTTGAGATTAGCTCACGCCATTATGGATTTAAGAATTTTTGACATCTAAAACCTTATTGCAAAACTTCGAAATGAGACTAATTTTTTGGCAACTCAAACATTAAATTTGGTCCAGAAATAAGGAAGGAGTTGTGTTTACAAAAAAATGCTTCACGTATTATATATATAGATATAAAAATGTAAGAAGTAAAAATTGTATTTTTATTTAATCACAATTCAAATATATTTATGATGTTTGTATCAGTGCAAACAGAAACTTCTAATTAAAAAAATCGCAAAAATTACTATATAAAAATTAGAAAAAATATTTTCTTATGGGTTTCCAAAATGATTTTTATTTTGTCGCCTACCATTATCTAGGGACGCGGGAGCGTTCCGCCCGCCAAGAAAATCGAGTCGTCGACCAAGAACACTGTTTACGGGACAGAACAAGAACGGGATTTCACCCTCTCCTACCTCAACCCCCTGTGGGTCAACGGTGTTGATTTTTCGTACACCAATTCTCGAGGTGTCCCTGAGGACGTGTAACAAATTTTAATTTTACGGACCATCAGATCACGGAGCTATGGAAGTATTAAAATCGTTATTTTTTAAGTTTCTAGTTCTTGTTCTTTGGCAGGGCTACAGCCTCACAAACTTAACGGATCGAGCTTAGATTTTGTATTATATACTAGCTGGCCCGATTCGGCTTTGATGTAGACGAATCAAAGTTAAATGTACGGTGTATTAACAATTAAGTATTTCTTATGGGGATTTTTAGTAACTTTTACCCCCCCCCCCAAACCCTCCCTAAAATTTTGAATTTTTTTAAAACATTTCTTAGCGAACATCTAGGGCCCTAGAGGAAGCTATATACCAAATTTCATTCCAGTCCGTTCGGTGGTTTTTGAGATTTCGTTATGAGTGAGTCAGTGAGTGGTATTTTGGATTTTATATACTGTATATAGATAATGGTTCACATTTTGTTGGTCCCATAAAGCTGATTGACACTGATAAATGTTGATTAGCATTACTACATCTTCATCTGACCAGCCTGCCATACTTTGGCTTATTAAAAGCTCGCCAGCACAGTAAAAACCATAGTCTACTCAAAAGTTTTATACAGGATAGCTCACCAGCTACACTTAGCTGTGGTGATAAGTGTTAAAAAAATTTAATCTGCACTATGTTCTCAAAAGTACAAAGTTGGTAGTTTATCACCCTGTAAATAGTTACGTAAATGTTTTTAATTTTGACATATTAGAATATGTTTATAAAGTTTCCTTGCTCCTTCCTAACTCATCCTGGATTAGTTCATCTGAAGGCTTATATGTATTAAACAGTTTTTCTTTCCAGCCCAGCATGCGAGGTGTATTCAACAACCTAGGTCTTGTAGCTCGCTGTGTTGCCATCCTTTTCCAGTACGCAGTAGGGCCTTTTGTGAGCTACCTGACTCTCATACTGCTGTCGTGCGTAGTACCCATACTTTATTTCATTCTGATGTTCTGGTTGCCGGAGTCGCCGTACTTCCTTGTCGCTAAAGGCAGGCAAGAAGAAGCGGAAAAATCGTTGACTTGGCTGCGAGGTGAAATGGCTGAAAATATGTTAAAAAAAGAAATCGTTGAAATTCAGGTATGGTTAATTTTTACGTTAAAATTGTGGAATAAATTGGACATATAGTTAATTTGCATAGCATCGTTTAGCAGTGGTTGTGAAATAGGTCCGTCTAGAATTAAATTTTGTGGCTATAGTGCATTTAAAGGCACTCCAAATTGAATTTAAACCGAATGGTAATTATAATACACACACCCCATGTTTTTTGTAGCAAATTTCTATAGGAAAGATGAGCTATTGCAATGACTCTTATGGTGAGACCTATGGTCGGGAGGGGTCAATGAGCACTAATCTTGGTCCCCAGAACACGTTTTTGGGATTGTTATGTATTTATACATGTGTATAAATATGATGGCCACATTTGGTACACATTTTGGTTTTCTAAACGCGGTTAAAATCCACGTGGCAGCTTCTGATCGAGACCGACGGCCAGGATGAGAGCAAACTGAAGCAATCCATAACCCGAGACTGCAAAGTCGAGGTACAAGTCGCAAAAGTAGTTCACAATCCAAGGTGCAAACTCGTGAAGTAAGTTTTTCCGCTGCGAACAAAGCAGCGCATGAGCCGGGGCTGGAGGCTGAGGTGCAAACAAATTCTACTAATATATTTCGTACACGGAGGCAGCTATTCAGCGTCTTCGTGAGTAGACCAACTTCCCAAATAGTTGGTTGAAACCCTAAAACATATGAACTCAATTTTGGAAATTCGTGATTGAATTATTTCATTTTGTAACAGGATTTTTTTAACATGTAACTCAAAAAGTTATAGTTTTTTTTAATATCTTCAATTTTACCAAAAACATATGTATAGTCGACTCTTGATAACTCGAATCTCAGTTAGAAATAAATACATTTTAGTTTTATGGAGTTTCTCAACTAATTGAGTTTCGAGATACCGAGGTCTAAATTAACCAACTTCGAGTTACAGAGGTCCCAAGTTCATTGGCCTTTTTATACATTCCTACTCATTAGACTCATAAGAATGGGCCGTTTATTGAAATTATGTATAAATTTTATATTTAAATCGAATTTACATCTTCCTTACAAAGGTGGTTATATGGCCTACATGAATAATCTTGGTTGTTAAATATGAATTTATTTTTAAAATTTCTGTGTCACCAGTAATAAACCAGTATCAAAAAGTACAGAATATTCAACACAACTTAATTATACGTTACATGTTTTATTTTTTAGATAAACAGTAAGCATTTACTTGCCTTAAAGCAATAATAGAGAAGAAGCATTTGCTTCCAAACATTCAACTATAAGTCATTGTTGGATCATTGTTGTTATTGAAAAAGTTTAGAAGAAAAAAAGAGTCACTTCAGTTATTTTCCTTGATGTGGCCCTGCCTTTGATAAGGTCTGGCACCGAGGCCTTGAATTTAAACTGGCAGTACTTTGCCAAGAGCTTATGCATGCTCTTAAAATCTTATTTAACACATAGATATTTTAGAGTGAAGCATGAAGACATTTATACCTCATTAGAGCAAGTGTGCCACAGGGCAGTGTGTTGGGGCCTGTATTGTATGCACTGTATACGTGTGATATTCCGTGGTTTGGTGATACTGCATTGGCTACATTTGCTGACTATACAGATATCCTGTTCGTTGGAAATACCATAGAAGAAGCAACACACAAACTCCAGTGCGCTGTAGATGAAGTCATGTGTTTGACCAAGAAATGGTGCATTAAGGTAGACACACTGCCATCACGTCACGTGAGCTCAAGTGATGTTGTGTCATCTTACGCCATGGACTAAAAGTGTGGGTTGTTGTTTTACTAGTATTTCAATACACTAGAATAATTACACTGTTGTTACCTCACATCAATCGCATAACAATAAGTGTTAGTGTGACGTGACGGCAGTATGTTTCTAGCCTTAAGCTCAATAAGAAGAAATCACAATATATAAACTTTACTCAAAATGGTTAAGTGTATAGCCACTAAATTGTTTATTAAAGGGGAGGTAGTTCCTATAGCTGACACAGCTAAGTATGTAGGTACGACGCTAGATTCTAAATTATGTTGGAAGGGGCATGTGAAAATTAAGGGAAAGGAATTAAATCTGAAATTTAGTAGGATGTATTTTATTTCAGCTAATCTCAGTTGTACTTACACAATAAACTTTTGATATATCAACAAGTTCTAAAGCCTGTGTGAACTTATGGAGCTCAGTTATCAAGTTGTGCTAAGAAAATCCATTTAAGAACTACACATAAGTTTCAAAACAAAGTTCTATTGTGCTGTGGATGCTCCACTGTATATGCGAATAGATCAACTGCATCATGA